>JASDQU010436526.1:40203-54631 GCA_032191745.1 Picea mariana
GTTTCCACGCAGTGTCAATCCTGTTGCACGCTCGACCCATCTGATCCATAGGCTTCGCTTACCTACTACCCACGAACTCAACTGATCGGGCGATGAAACCATCCCAATCCATGATGAACTGCATGTACTTGTTCTTCTCGTTAACATGATTTAAACCATGCCCTTCCTTAACTACTGCCAGCTGTCACCTCCACGTGTCAAAACTCATGGTGAGGCTACACTTGCCTTCATTCCCCACCGTGCAGTGGGTCCTGGTCGTATGGATTGCGGCGATCATTACATGAGGGGGGATAAACATTCCTCATCGTCCACTCCTAATGTTCCAAGTGGTTTTCCTATGGCTAGGTTAGCCATTTTGTCAGCTTCTGCATTGTTACCTCTAAGGACGTGGAAAAAATTGACTTTCAAGGTCCTCGAAGATAGGCGAGTTCTATCTATCGCCCTTTTTAAACTTTGTTTTTTTGGCTCAAAACCCTGGATCATCATTCTTATGATCGTCTTTGAATCCCCTACGATGTTCAAAGTTTGAATTTGTCGTCGATTGATCAATTTAATACCTTTTAGGAGGGCATACGCATCAACTTTATTATTGGTTTCCATCCCTAGATTCCAGTAGAAGGTCAAGATTCTTTTTCCTTCGCGTTTGAAGAGAACCGCCCCCCACCTCCCCCCCGCACCTGCCTCCCATGATAATTGGTGTTATATTTAATAATAAGAGCAATTATCAATTTTTAAATTTTATTTTTTAACAATTGTATGTAAAACTTTATAAAAATAGTCTTAATCAATAATATCAATCAATTGTTAAACAAAAAATTATATATTTAAAATCAAAAATTAATTTTTAATTTAATATAGAATTTTTTTTATAACTTTATTAAATTCTATAATTTTTTTATTACACAATTGCAACTAATTAAAAGTTAAAGTTATTTGACTTTCAACCAATTACAAGGGTCCTTTTCGCCTAAATTCCTGCAACATAATTCTAAACGAAATCACAATTTTTTGTTGTTTAAATTGTATTTTTGAATGTATAAGACTTTATAATATATTTTGCCCGAGATAGTATAAAAAAATCAATTCTTGTTCTATTTTTTTACTATCTTCTACGTTTTTAATCTCTTCTGTCTACTTTTTTCCATTGTGTTTTGTCCAAAATCCGGCAAGAAATTCATAAGGATGGATAGAATTGTAGATTTTAGTAGTTGAGATCATATCACATGTTCTGGTGCCCTGAAAGTTTTTGAGGGTGTTTAATCCATTTATGCACTAAACACAATTTAAACAATGTAAAATTGAGATTTCATTAGTAATTGATTTGCTAGATTCCGGTAAAAGTGGATGACAAAGTAAAAAAAATAGAACGTTTTTATATAAATAAATTTAATCAATTCATGTACATCAACCAATTATAAAATAAAAATTTATATTTTATGGTGATGGTGGTGAAAAACCTGTCAGACCTCCTCGGATGGGGTGACATACAATAGCCATGTCCACATCCACCTCGTCTCTCCTAGGGTGGCGACCTGATGACGAGCATTCACTCCACCTGCAACCACGTCTGCTACTGCACCTGAAGTCAAACTCCCTCCTGTACGAAATTTGTGTAGAATTGATGGCTCTTCAACCTGCTTCGCAGGTTAACCTTGTCAAACATCCTCTACATATGAATCATTTTGAACTTTTCTCGGCCTCGCAAGCTCCTCTCCTGGCGCCTGCTGTTCTTCCCAAGCATGCTCTCCTCCTGCGCTCTGAGATTCGAACTCCGACCCCGCACACCTTTTGCACTCCCTCTCTTCCTTAATGTGACTCACTCTGCGCTCTCTCCATGCCTAGAATCTGAGGACGCTCGATCAAAGCAGGCACATGATATTCATAGAGTGGTCGACCTCCTTTCACTCTGCATCCCTGTTGCACTTGTCCCTGCCACAATAACATGGCCCAACAACCCCCTTATTCCATAGGTGAAGACACAGATCGTAAACTGCCCAACGCTCCACCCTTGACTTCCGCCTCTGGTTTGCTTCCTCCCAATCCAGATGCTGCTTCCAGTTTTTCCCCCACTCCTCCGCCTCATCCCGGCTTCACTGATGTTTAGATAGAAACAATCCAGGCTCTACGCAAGGACACTGCATAAATGAAATTCCACCAGGAGCTGATGGAGAAGCGCTTGGACTGGCTTCTGGATTCTGGAGCTCAAGACCCTTCTCAGCGCTGCACCACAGAGGAGCTGCTTCAGGCAACGATGGACCCAAAATGGTCGGACGCGTCAGAACATGCTATCCCACACAACTACACAAGCAAGTGATTCTCATGGTCTGCTATTTTTTGTTTCTCATAGCCTCTATCCGGCCTATCAAGCCACATAACTATCTTTCTTGTTTTAAAAATAGGCTTAACTTAGATATTTTGAATGTGCATCATGCCAGACTATTAGACAACAATAGAATTAGCAGAATATTATGGAACTTTTATCTTTGGTGGTGGGGCTGGTTTTCTTTCATGGTAGCCTCAACACCCATCTCTCAGACCTTGTATATAAATTTTGATTATGAAAAGTAATACAACTACTTGCTTACATAAAAAAAAAAACCTATTGGACATTAAAACGGTAAGAAATTACTTTGATTTCTTTAAAATTGTATTTATATCCTCAAAAAAAATTCGGAGAAGTGTTTCAAGATCACTATATTTCCAAGGTCCACTAAAATCAATTTATCTATGAAACCTTAAGAATGTAAGAGACTACTTCCATTTCTTTAAAATTATATTTCTATCATAAAAAAACATTGAAATAAACATTTTAAAATCACCATAGTTTTAATAAATTAAAAAGTTATAAAAATTTATATTATAACAAATATGTTTAAATTAAAATCTAATATAAATATAAAAAATAATATAAATATAAAAAAGAGGATGTAAAAAAATATATTTTACTTAATTTAAATTTTATAATTTTATAATATTTTACACTCATTTCACTTTAAAATGGAATACAATATAGTGTGCATGTATAATAAAGGAAGTTGATGGGATGCGTTTGCATTATGTATTGGAAGTGTATTTTGCTCCAAACTAAAAAAACTAATAAATGAGCATCATATTCATTAGCTGAGTGGCACCAAATATGGAATGCATTGAATGGGAATGATATTTTGCATTAAACACGAGAAACTAATAAGAATCATATTTATTTCCAATAGTTGTACCAAGTGCAAATTAATGTTACAAACTTTTGTAACAGTTTAAACGAAACAAATTAAAAGAAGTATATATGTTTGGTTAGAAGAATCGTTAAAATGGTAGATATTAATGGTTGAGGTTTAATAAGGTTTTGAATCTATTTATATATAATTTTAATAATGAAAGATTGTAATTTGACAAAAATATATAGTTAGATTAATGTAATGATTATTGAAAAAAGTTTAAATTGTAGATTTATTCATTAATATACTTTAGGCAATGGTGAAAAAGACGTTAATTTTTTTTTTATTATTTATTATAAAACACATAGATCCAATACAATACTAAAGGTTCTAAGGTCCATGCTTGTAACACTTGCTTTCACGATTACCTTTAATTTCATTAGATATTGATAAATGCCTCCCAATATCTTTTTATTGAACCCCCTTCCAATACATCTTTCGAATAAATAAAAACCCTATTTTTACTAGATACCCCTTTTTATACCCCCAATACCTATAAATCCATTGATACCCTACCCACAATGCCTATAAACCACCCGATACCCTACTCCTCAATACCTATGATATTTGGACTTTATTTTTCACAATTTTAAAATCCCCTTTATGAATGAATGTGACAAGATATAGTTCAACAATGTGAAGCCCCTAGAGTTTGTAAATTTGTGATGTGGTGATGTGTATACCTTCATCCTTCTGGATGGTTGGGGTAAAGTGAAAATATTCACCGTCGTATCTCAAGAGGTTGATGGTGAAATGCACATCTTCCTTGTCCAAAAGGGTTGAGGTGAAGTAGGCTTTACCATTGTGTGAACACTGAAGTACACACCTTCACCCTCCACCTTCATCTCCCACCCTGTACATACTCTTGTAGGTAAGGAAGGTGTGTATTTCACATAATCCACCTTCTTGGAGGATGAAGGTGTGCACTTCACCTCCCACCATTAGTGACAAGGAATGAAGGTGAACACTTGACCCCGTGCCACCCCCAAGGTGGAAGTGTTGCACTTTACCCCCCACCACTTACTTGGGATAAAAGTGTGTATTAGTTATAAGAGGTGAATGTGTGCACTTTACTCCCCATCAGTGAAGTATAAACTCTTTATTTGGCTCGCAGGCAAAGAAAAAATATTAACGTGGGATCAACTTCGCCGGAGGGGTTGGGAAGGGCCCGGTCTTTGCCCTCTCTGCCGCCACGCCCAGGAAGATATAAACCATCTTCTAATACACTGTCATTTCTCGATGGAAGTTTGGAAAAACACGTTAAACTACTTCAATCTCCCTTTCTCATGGAGCGGTGATACAATCTCTAGCTGTTTCAAATCTTGGCACCAGAATAAATCCTCGCCGAATTCTTTGGCTGTGATTTTAAGCTGGAACCTTTGGATTGAACGTAATTGTGCGCTGTTCGAGGATCGACATCCTTCCACGCTGGTTGTAATCAAAAGAGTCATTGCAACCCACAACTGGCACCCTTCTACCTTGAAGCCCTCACTCCCCAAATTGATTGTCCTGGACTTGCCAGATGGATTTACCCTGGCTTGTTTTGATGGAGCGGCCCGTTCAAATGGCCTCTGCTGTGGAGCCGGGTTTTTTTTCAAATCACATCTGGCGAGAATTACAAAGTGGTTTATCAACTGTGGTCAGGGGACCAATACCAAAGCGGAGCTCATGGGACTTTGGGTCTCCCTCTTCCTTGCTTCTTCATGGTCCATCTCGCATCTCCTTGTCCGCGGTGACTCGAGAGTCATCATAGACTGGATTACTCACAAGTCAAAGCTCAACGCTGTCCACGTTGCTTGTTGGAAACAGAAAACGCGTGAACTCTCCAAGGGCTTCACAAACATCAGCTTCCAACACTTTCCTAGAGCCTTTAATCGTGAGGTTGACACTCTCTCAAAAAGAGCGCTTCTTGAAGTGGCTGGGAAACTCTCGCTCTTCCACTGTGAATGCGGGATTGAGAGCTCGACAACATTTCTGGATATCTTCTGATCGTTGATTGGCTTCACTGACTCTTGCATTATTGAGTTTGTGTCATTTCTTGAACTGGTTCGCAGTTATAGATTCGTCTTGACCTGCTGTTTTGAGCGTTGATGTATCACTCTTGTATTTTTATCCGTTCCTTTCCTTTTTGATTTGGTGCGCGGATTTCTGACCAACTCATCACTGATTGGCTTTGTATTCGTGTTGTAAATGATTTTATACACTATATAAAATCGAGTTAATTTTTTCATGGAAAAAAGGAAGTGAACATGTGCATTATTGGTAAAGTGTAAAATTGTGCGCTTTACCCCACCCAAGGATAAAGAAATACATTTATATCAATGTGTACACATAAAGAATCACATAACCCACATAAATGCACATCTCCACTCTACTCAACTACCTTTTCAAAAAGTAAAACTTACAAATAAAGATACACAAATACACATATTTATTCCACATCCACTACTAACCATTAACTACCTTTTTAAAAAATAAAACTTAAAAATAAAAATACACATATTTACCTCACACCCACCACCCTGCACCAAAAAATACACAAATGATTCAACAAACACACAAATCGAATTCTTTTTAATTAATATATATCTTCTTTTCATTGAACATCCTTCTTCAATATAAAAGTTCCACATTGATAAATAATAAATATTCTCCACATATTTCAATATTGCTATGATGGTTTGTATTGCAATATATTTTTAATATTACTTTTTCAAATAATTATTTAAACACGTAAGGAATAACAAACTATAACGTCTCATGCTACCTGGAAAAACGTCTCGTCAATTGATTGGGCATTTCGCTTGCATATGCCGACACGAGCGATCTTTTCTATGAACGTTCCAAAAACGGCGGGACTGAGCCATTTGGCAGCTCTCGCCCCTTTGGTTTTCATGACCGTCTCTAAAACGAGCAGGGACATGGCTGGCGTTAGCTTAAATTGAAGATCCTTCTGCACGAGTTTTATAATTCTGCAACTTCTATAGTTCTAAACAAGAAGCTCCTGGGGCGTTTTGCCGTTTGTATCACTTCATTTTAGAATGTGAGGTCCTCAAAGACAGGGAAAATTATACAGGTATTCTGGTAGCTAATTCTTGGGATAATTTATTCAGCAAAGAGTTTGTTGAGAAGTTGGGAGCGATTATTGTAAAACTTGACAGGAAAAGGGGCGAATACAAAAACCAGATGGAAAAACAAAATGTCCCATAGACTATTTTTAACCTCGTGAATGTTAAAAATACTTTCTTTCTTTCTTTCACCTTCCTCTTCCTCCCGTTGTAGATTAGTCCGGACACTTCGATACATGGCGGACTCGTTCCATAATAGATATAGCAAGCAGCGGCGGCAAAATCAGCACTCTGGGATTTCAAACCCTTCTTCGTCTAATGTTAATAACTTCAACCCTACTCATTTGGCAGCTCAGAGTATGCAGCGTAGGGGTGGTGTGATAGTGCGGGCTGACATAATAGCTCGAGCCGAGCAAGCGGCCACAGATGCATACAGGGGCCTTCTGTCAACGGGAGAGAGTGTTACTGTTTGGAAACTTACTCAATCGGTGTTCTCCGCTCTGAAGATTGATTCCTTGGAGTCTTTGGGTTTGAGGGTTCAGGACATACCTTGCTTGTATAAGATCATTCTCTTGGAAGGGAAGGTGAGTTCATTTTTTATTTTTTTATTTCCCCCCAAATCCTTGTAATTATGAAATTTTAGTCTTATACGAATGTGTTTGTGTTATTTTATTTATTTTTATGGATATCATAGAAACCTGCCCGGATTGTCTGCATTTGTACGAAAGACTTCCTTCTGAAGCTTAAGTGCCTAATGATTACCAAATTGATCCAGTAGTTTTCTTGGCTTCATCCCTCATGTCATTCAAGTGGGTAAGACCCCTCAACCCTTGTAGACCTCACCAGTGAATCGATGTCCATAGCCCTCTTGGCAAGTGTGCGTTTAGATAAATAATCTATATGCACGAGGTTTTGATTTTGTCAAGAACTGAAATGGAGATGATTAATTAATGTCTAAAAGTGACCGCCATAATTGAGTGATTAATGGGAATGTGGCAAAAGACATAGGCGTAGACCAAAGTTTTGGACTGCCTAATGCAAGTCCAAAATAGTAAAGGAGGTCGATATACATGTGTAAAAGCTGTACAAGGTCACATAGTTTAGTTGCATTGCGGAAGAACTGTGGCAAGGTGAATTCCCTGTACCATGCGGATTTTCAGCCGTCGTATGCCTTACCTTTTTGGTCTTAGGGGATGGTAACGTTATCATCACCACCATCATCGTGAAATTCTGTTACCTGGACCGACAGAATGGTAATTATTATTAATCTCTGCAAGTGACCAACATACTTGAATGGTCAATGGGACTGCGGTAAAGATAGCACAAAGTATTGGAGTGCCCTAATGCAGGCTCAGAATATTAGAATAGATTAAAACAGAAGTGTAAAAAAGATGGATAAAATCAAAGAGTGGAGGTCCATTATCTATGCAGAAAGAGAACTGTGGCAGGTGATTTCCCTGGACCACTGAGGTACTTCTTTTGAATTTCGAGCTAAAGGCCGCTGTTGGTCTCATGCCTTTAAAGCTGTGGGATTGTGGGGATTTAATTGGATTGAATAGGAATCATAGCTCTGTAAATGGAACCTAGTAACAGATAGGCCTATTGAATTCTTCCAAAATGGCTGTATGCCACCAATCCCATCATTTTGCAGGCATCCATCCATGTCATCTGGTCTCAATAAGTTTCCATTCCTGTTATCAATTGTAATTCTATGCAATGTATGTAGCCTGTAGCTATTCAATGAATCTGCCAAAAATTGGGTCATTGGCTTGGACTGAAATTCCACTAACTCTAAATTTGCCATCATTTTGCATAGTGAAACTCTTCATGAAATCCGAATTCTTCCTTCAACCTATTGGTGACAACTTTACTCAAAGATCCATGTTCGATTCTTTGGATGCATTCTCGTGCTATTCAATCCCTTTACTTGATCTGCCCAAGTGTGAAGCTAGCATCAACGCTTCTTTGTGTTTCTGGGAGCATTGAAGAGTCATGGATTACACATTGGAGAAGATCAACTTTGTGAAATGGGGATGACGAGGATGAAAAATTTAGGTAAGAGGCCAATACCCACATAATAATGATGGTCATTTAGATTCATCAATTTGGAGAACTCTACCCTCTGATCAGATTTAAGACTATGCAAGAAATTTAGCCGAGTCATCTAGATTCATGTTCCCAATTTCATGCATATAACCCTAATCTTAATGTGTGGCACCAAATTTCACTCTCATTCATTCCTTTCCACGCCCATGGCCTAGCTTCTGCAGGCGGGTTGCTCTGTTGTAAGGGGAACTTAATGGGTCACTATCAATTGTGGTCTGCAATCCCATCATAAAGCGTTGGCTGATCATCCTCCCCATACGGTGCCCTTTCCCTCAATATACAGGAAGGTGTATGGATTAAAATTCAGGCCCTCATGCTTAAAGGATTTCACCATTCCAAGCCTCATACAGTGTTCAAGAAGAACTTTGTTGTAGGAGGCTTTGTGAAAAGGAGCATATTAGACAACATAAGGTTTTGGGAGCTTTGTGAAAATGGCATGGCTTGGAAGGAAGTTGCCAAAATGAAAAATAAGTTGTTCAAGGAATTGTACACAGAGGAGAGCAAATTGTATTTCACTGTAGTTGGGCATGTGAATCTGATTTATTTATTGATCTATAAAAGGCCTTTAATGCTTGCATTCAATATCTTCACTAGATTATGGTTTTGGTTGCCACCCCATCTCGTGGCAAGCGCATTTGATATATTGCAACAATGTGATGCTATGATTGACTAGATAAGAATATTTTTCACCAAATGAGGGTAAAGAAGACATTGGTACCACGTATCTCATATAGGATTGGTATCGCCAAAAGATCATGGAAAGGAATCACAGTATTTGCTTTGTCAGGAAAAAGGGGTCTTACATAGTTAAGCAGTGATTTCAAGGTTCACTTTCCTAATTGCCATGGTGATTTTTGAACACAACAATGATGAAGACATGGTGTATATGTATAATGCTTACTTACTTGAGATACTTACAAGTTTTCTTTCTCATTCTAATGGATGCAAAAAGATGGAGGATTTAAAAGACTCCGTTAAGAAAGATTGCTGAGAAATCACAAAATATATGTATATCTCACGGACTTAGAAAACGAAAATTCTCTGTGTGTCTTTCTGGATGATCAAGGTCTCTGTCTTGGATATTTGGGTTCAATCATCTATGATGAGTATCAAGGGTTATTTGGGCATGATGTTATAAATCTATAAGGTGTGAACTTATTACCAGTGTTTGTAAATAACACCAATCTACCAATAAACCTATTAGGTTCTTTATCAAAATGGTTTCCTATGAACCTCCAACCCAACCATCAACAAAATCAAAGATGTAAAGTTTTTGCTATAAATGTTTATTTCAGTATTAGTTGTGACAAATGCCACAATTACATCCAAAAGCATGCCTGTTTTATGCTGTTGGCATTATGCATGTGATCTGTTTTGGCAGAGTGCACTCTTTCATGCCAGGAATAGGTGTCAAGTCTTAGCATGATGCCAATATTTCAAATCCCTCATATTCACATCTCTTCTGCATAGAACATAGGATCTAGTGCTAACGCTGGATGTACCTCAGAAGGTTATTGTGGGGCATGATCATGTGTTGGCAGTTTCTAGGATTAGAAGCTTCCAAAGCCTTGTCACGAATCATAAAGGTTTTCATTGGAACAAGAATGTGTATCAGGCCAATCAAGCAGAACTTATACATTCGACGGAGTTCCTAACGTTTAGGCTGGAACTTGTCACTTTATCACCTTATATAGATGAGGCATACCATGGTTCCTTTTATATGGCTCAATCTTGTTTGCAATAGATATGTTGTTCATTTGTTAAATTAATGTTTTTCTAACATTGACTGTAATTATTAGATAGAAAGATAGACAGGCAATGCTCCAAACTCCTCCTATAGTGTCAATTTGCTCCATTAATTCCTAACTTAATTTACTAAGCTACTAATACCAAGGAGTTATACTTTGAGACATTCCCAGATAAGAGTTTGATCCTTCGCTAAAGATTGGTCCTCCACTCTTGAAACACATAAAGAAGAGAGTGTTTTATATGATTAATATGGATGTAACTTTGTGAGCCTACTAAAGCTCAAATGGTGGAAAGTTCTTGACGAGCAAGAGAGAAGTCTATTTGCAAGAAAGACTCAAAGAGACCTAAATAAGTAGCACAAATTCACTATGAAATCAAGAAATAAGAGATGCTTATCTAGGAGAAATTCAAAATTTCAAGCTTGTTTACACAAAGGAAGATCTCATGTATTTCTGCAAATTTGGTGCCTACAATTGAAAGAATATTTTAACATTTTTCCATCCTACAATAACAAATGTTAAGGTGTAGAGGAATGTAGATCTTACTAACCCTAGGACCTTTTTGTAGGAAATGCTTCCCTTAGCTATTGACATTTTGTAAGAGGCTTTGACTTACTCCAGACATAAACCACATCATTCCCTGAGTTAGCTAATTGTCACATAGCTTAACATAATCCTTATATTGACTACAAGTCATAACATATAAATATTTAAGAAGTCATATCACTCCATATTTAGTACATCTATCACTTAGATCTAGTAGATATAAGAAGGAACAAAACCTTGCCACAATAATCTAGTCTAGAAACCAACATTGCCATAGACGTCGTTTCACAAAGAAATGACGCCATCACCCTTATACAGAGCATTCTTGAGTCTTGCCCCCCTAGTTTGAGAACTAGGTGATGAGAGGCTTAACGGAATATACCTCACCTATTTACCTTTTGGAGTTGATTGCTTTCCTAGCTTATTGGAATTGTGTTGTCCAAATGCCGAGGGAGATGAAACTTGTTGAGAGCCTAGTTCTAGATATGCTGCCTCATTCCAAAAGCCTCAAAAGAAGAGACCATCCGATCACTTAAAGCTTCCTTCTTATTCTCAGAGATTGGGTCCACCGAGAAGATGTCGATGGACTCAACAAAGCACAATCGAAGTGACTTGTCATGAACCGATGGATGAGATGGAGAGAGAGCTTCTAACAGAGAAGATGTAGCCCCCTTCGACTCCCTCAATATTCCTTGCAACTCTCCTTTGTTGAAATTTGAGCATTCCATTGTGACTCCATCGATCTCAGGGAGCATTGCAAATATCGACAAAGTTGAGGATTGGTATTGCTCTACAGATAAATCTTTCTCCTCAAAGAGATCAGAAATCCCTTCAATCTCTCATTCAAAATACTAGAAGAGTTGGTAAAAGATAACATATTGGACATTGCTTGCAAGATCTTACCTAGAAAGTCAACCTCTAGAGTGCCCCACCTATGTATTAGCAGATCCATTGGAGCATGATTGACAAGTAGCGTCGATGATTATCCTTGTAGCCTCCTCAAATAGAGGTCCACTTTCATAATGCCATCTTGTACTAATAGATCGAGAGGGCCTTGGGAAAGAGAGCTATTGGAGATACGTTGATTTGTCGAATTTGATATCAGGGATTGGGAACTCTGATCTCGATTTTTGAAGTCCTCTTCCTTTCGACGTTTTATGTAGATTCTCGACTAGGGCAAGCATGGAGAATGTGCCTCAACTTGTGGAAAAACCTACATCAAAAAGGTAGTTTCTCGTAGTTGACGTCTTGAATCCTCAATCTTATCGCTAACTAGAGGGATCTTATTAGGAACTTTGCCATTAATACCCATAAACACAAAAATGCAAGGGACTCCTTCAAGCTTGTTACAACAAAATCTAGTGCCCCCATATGATGTAAAGTCTCAAGCATTAAGGGGCTAGTCTTGTGCAACTCAAGAAGGCTATCCATTGTCACCTTAGTAGCTCTTCCTCTCTCTTTTGGTTGGCCCTTCTCCAACTCAAGGGGGTTATCCCTAAATAAGATTGCTGAGGCTATGGAGTGGAGGCCTTAACAAAATGTATGGTTGTTGTAGAATATGAAATGGGATGGAAATGGAAATGGGATAAGGAAAATATAGGAAAATGAAGGACAAAAATAAATGAAAAGGGATGGAAGGAAACCGGTGCCTATTAATCATGGGCTAATGGAGTCATGAGATGTTACTAAATGGAGGGACTAAGTTTGTCATATCACAACTATTTTGATGATGGTGTTAAGTGGATGAAAGGGTTGTTTTTCCACCTCCAACCAACAATGGATAAAAGGATGTTTGCTATATTCTCCATTCCAATTATGTGTACTCAAGGAAAATGGACTAGTATGTGACATTGATCCTTAGAGTACTTGTTGGAAATTTACATGGAAACAAATCTTGGAGGCCCCTGGAAGGCACCATGTTAGCTTTTCAACTCGGGAGGTACTCCGCATATTTTGTCTTGAATGCGGATGTTACCTTATGTTTACACTACCAGGCACTTAACTTTGTAATGGGTTTTTATAAAGTTGTTAGAAAGTGGTTCTTTTATTAAAGTGACTTTTTAATAAAGTCTACCTTCTAATTTTAAAGTGACTTTATTTCATAAAGCACTTATGTAATAAAGTGAAATCACTTTAATATTATAAGTGATTCATTTTGGAGGGAATGGATCATGACCCTTGATCTTGAAAAAGGCAAGATCTAATCTTGGCCTTTGGATTAAGGGTTCGGGGAGGTGAAAAGACACTTAGGAGGGAAAATGTCATTTTCAGATTTATAAAAGAATGCATTGGGTAGTGTGCAAGACACATCAGGAGGAGATTGAGAGAGATTTTCAAGTAGGCATGAGAGAGGAAATTTAGGGCAGCATTGTGGGCACAAATCCCAAGGAAGATATTTGTTTCATTGTTGGGTCGTTTTTCTACTGTGGGAGGCTGTACTGTATGGATCCGTACAAATCTGTACAACAAGTGAGAGTGGGCACAGAAATCGAGACAGTTTTTGGCACGCTTTTCGAGGCAGATTTCAGACTTTTGGTTGCTGTTTTTGGGCTGTATGGAACAGTCTGTACAGTTGATTGTTGGCACATATTTCGAGGTACAGAACAGGCCGTATAACAGTATGGATTTGGCATGGATTACGAGGTAGATTTTGGGACTGTTTTAGTGTGCTGTAAGTGGAATCTTGGTTGGAAATTGTGATTTTGTTGCTGTTATGTATTTTCCTGAAGCTGAATAATAAGATCTCTCTCTCTCTCTCATTGGGCTTCCCCACATTGGGGTTTTCCCTGGCATTTGCCTAAATTTCTGAGTTTTATGGGTTGCTGTCCACTGTGTTTATTTCTGCTGCATATTTGCTTAGCAATGTGTATTTCTGCTTATGGTAATTTCTGAATGTGGGTTTGAGGCATTTATGAAGTTCATGCAAGACAGTTATCTCTAGGTTGCTAAGTGTTTGACAGAACTTTCAGTTTGCTGATTTTTGTCATTAAAAAATCTACACACCATTTGTCAACAAAATATAAAAGCACAGTGTTCTTTTTGAATTTTTTTTTTAACAGAAACGGGTGTTTTTATATATTATCAAAAATTGTCAGAATTCCAAAAAAAGATAGGCTGCAGGGTGCTACACCTCTGCTAATGCTGTGGATACAAACGAGCCTTTCTATGCTAGTATGGGAGTTGGTCGTTGTACTGTGTAGACTACATATTTGCCATGTGAAAATGGCTATAAAACTATTTAGTAAAAACAAAAATTTACAGTTCATGGGAGACTAGAGCTAAGTATGGGGCGAGCTTGGATCGTTCCGCTGTGTTGCTTGGTTCTCCACTGCTTGACGCGCTTCCCCATGATTCAGAACTTGATTGTCCTCCTCCCAGTCACGATCAGAGAAGCCTGGAGCCATCGGGACGTGTTGGTCATTGCTGGCCGCCGAGTGGAAGGTTGATGGAAGCCGGGATTTGTTTGTGCCTGCTGAGCGGGTTTGCTGCTGTGGGTTACCTAGGCGATGTGTAATTTCTCCGATTTGCCTCATGTTGCGATTAACTCTTCTGAGAATAATGACCAGTTCCTGATTGTACCTGGTTTCCAATTGTTGCATTTGGTTTTGAATTTCAACCATATTTTCCCGAATCGCTTGATTTTCCTGCTGTAGTTCCCGGTGTCTCGATTCTGATCGTTCCTCCATGCGTCTGCAATCAGTCCGCAGGCCTTGAAATTGTTCTCGCATGTCTTCCATGGCGCAAA
>JASDQU010436527.1:19701-49020 GCA_032191745.1 Picea mariana
TATACTCAAAACAACAACAACAACAGAACCGAGACATGGCATTGAAAGCTTTGCGTCTGCATGGCTTCTGACAGTCAACCTCTGAAAGATCATGTAACTTATGTCAGACGCAATATGGCTCTTTGACAGTTCCAACGGTGAATCGACGTGCCTTAAATTCATGGTCGTGCTTTCCCATTATGGCAGAGACGATGTCTAACCACCACCAACCGCTTCAATAACTGCTTCATGGGGATTGAGGACAACCTAGCCAGCTTGGCATCTTTGGGACGTGGAAGGCTTCCTGTGTTGCCACCTAGAATAACTGAATTGTTTGATGAATGGGCCTGGAAGCTAGCTTAGAGAATGTAGCTTATGATAGGAGTGATGGCATCAGATTATGAGGACATGGAAGAAGTGGCGAGGTGTGGGGGAGGGTGACAGAAGACGGTTCATGGCGGATGAAATCAGACGGAAAGGAGGGAGACAAGGGGTAACAAACTCGCTTTTAGTGAGAGGCTGATGTGGAGGGAAAGGAATATGTGGCAGGTGGTGAATGGATGATGAGACGGGAAAAGGGCCATCTGGATGAAAAGTGGAGGAGGATGGGTGACACGCGGCAACAGAAGAAAGGTGGAAAGGAGGATGACATGATGAGGGAAGGGCCCACGCCAGCTAAACCCAGAGCGGCTGAGAAGGATGGGGCTGTCCGAGCGCCGTTGATCCGGGCACTGTAATCTCAGCCATCGAAAGCTGCTTGCTTGATTCCGGACCCCCCCCCTCAGCTTAAAGGTAGAAAGGCAGAAGGGGTCCAGAATGGTCTTCATCGCCGTTGATCCGGGCGCGCTAATCTGGACCGTTGGAGAGTTGCGCCCGCGATTCCGGACCCCCCTCGACTTAAAGGTAGAATGGTAGGGGGGGTCCAAAATTCAATATGCGTCGTTGATCCGGGTGCATGAATCGTGACCGCTAGATCTTGCACACTGCTAACCGCAGGCACATTATCACCCAAAACTTAGGACAAGTGGGTTTTCGACCCACTCTTTGCCATCTAACCCCCCCCTTACAACAAATATCGCTAACGTTTGGCTCCATGGGGGACAGAGTCATCCCTGTGATGCTCTAAGAACTCTTTTGCAGATTCAGTGCCTTTGCTGTTGGGCTATGGAGTCTTTTATTAGTTCGAAAAACAAAAACAGAAACAATATTTACAAACAAAATAAAAGATCCGACCAAGGCTCACAAAAAACACTTTTTTAAGGAATGCCCATTAACTGGGCTGCTAAAAACTTCTTTGCCTTCCAGATCCTGCAACCTGTAAGTGTTGTTTGAAAATACTTCAAGGATATTGAAAGGCCCGAACCAGAGGGCATCAAATTTGTTGTGTTTGACCTTTTCCTATCTGGGTGCATCCCATTTGAGCACCAGGTCACCCTGTTTGAATTATTTCTTTCTGTTCTTCCTGTCAAAGGCCTGCTTGATCTTCTGTTGATGATTGTAAGCTCTATCCAAGACATGTTCTTTGATCTTCTGCACTTCCACCATCTTATGAATTCTTCTGAGTACATGATTAGGTTCTCCTTCAAGGACTTGGAGGAAATTTACCACAGGTAAGGCAAGCTGAGTGGGGAAAACGACCTCTATTCCATAAACCAGCTGGAAAGGAGAGAGACCCAAGGATTTCTTGGTTGTCACTCGATCATCCCAGAGAGAAAATTTGAGCTTTGAGTCCCAGGCCCTCTGATTGTCCCCCAGTAGCTTTTTGATAAGCTTGATCAGGCTTTTGTTGGAGGATTCTGCCAGTCCGTTTCCTTGAGGATAGTATGGAGTGGAGTGAACCAGTGAAATCCCAAATTGTTCACAAAATTTGATCAGAGGCTTAGACCTGAAGGGGGAGGCATTGTCAGTGACAATTCTGCTTGGGCAACCAAATCTGGCTATGATGTCTTCCAAGAAGATGATGATTACTTTGTGAGAAGTGCTTCTGGTGGGGACAGCCTCTATCCACTTGGTGAAATAATCGTTCGCAGTGAGGATCCATCTGTGCTGGCCACTTGAGGGAGGATGAATCTCTCCGATGAAATCCAATCCCCACTACAGAAAGGGTGCTGCAACTACTACAAGTTTTAATGGCAGAGATTTGAGTTGATACTTACCTGAGAACTTTTGGCATTTGATGCAAGCCCTAACTTCCCTACAGACGTCAGTGAATAAAGTAGGCCAGTAATACCCAGCCCGGAGGATTTTGTGGGCTGTGGTCTTCCAAAAATGATGACCTCCGCAGAGACTGTTATGAAAATCAAACATTACCTTCTAGGCTTGTAGTGGGTCCAGACATCTTAATAGTATCCCCAGAGGGTCTCTCCAATACAAGGCCCGGTCGTTGAGGCAATATTTGACCGCTTTGAGCTTTAAAGCTCTGGCCATGCTCTTTCCCAATCCATCAGGGGGCTTTAATTCCTGTAGAAAGTACAAGATATCTCTGTACCAAGGACATGCTGTTAGTGGTATGGTGGTCTGAGAATTACTGCCATATGACTTAGCTTGCTCATTGATGAGGTTAATCCCCAGAGTTTTGCAATTAGATTCTACCAACAACTTGGCCAAACCTTGCCCCTTTATCAACTTGGTGGGTTTAATATCCAGGTCAAATTCCAATATCTTAGTGATCCATTTGCCCCTCTTCCCGTCTATGTCAGGCTGTATAAGAATGTCCTTCACAGAAGTTGAAGGGACATACACAGTGATTTTTGAGTGCAAGACATAGATCCTGAAAGCTTTGAGAGATTTCACCAATGCATAGGCCTGTTTCTCCATGATCTCATATCTTAGCTCAACATCTCTCAGTGCCTTGCTGAAGAAGGCAATGGGATGCTCTCACCCTTGATCATTTCTCTGCAATAAGACAGCTGCTACTGAGTCATCATAAGCAAATGAGAAAATTATGAAATCTTTAGAATAATCGAGACTGATTAGCACAGGTGCTTCAGTCAATGCTTTCTTTATTTAAGAAAAAGACCCCCTGGATTCAACAGTCCATTTTATTTCATGGCCCTTCCTAAGCATGGTTTTGATGTGTTTCACCAACTCGGCAAAGTTCGAGACGAATCTCCTCAGAAAGTTGACCTTCCCCAAAAATGCCTGAACTTCCTTCTTAGACCGGGCAAGTGACAGGGCCTGAATCGCTTCAACCCTGCTTGGGTCAATCCTTCCTCCTTCTGCTGACACTATGTGACCTAGTAGCTTTCCCTCCTGCATAGAAAACAGTGATTTCTTGGGGTTTAAAGATAGGCCATACCTCTGACATTTCAGGAAAACTCTTTTTAAGTGGCAATGATGCTCTTTATCAGTCTTGGATAAGACTACGATGTCATCCAGATATATCACCACGGACTGATGAATGCAGGAGCAACATTTCAGCGNTTTTTAAGTGGCAATGATGCTCTTTATCAGTCTTGGATAAGACTACGATGTCATCCAGATATATCACCACGAACTGATCCTTCTCCCCGACAAAGGCTATGTCCATGGCCCGCTGAAATGTTGCTCCTGCATTCATCAGTCCGAAAGGCATTTTGGCATACATGAACGTGCCCCAAGGAGTGGTGAAAGTTGTTTTTTCCTTGTCCTCAAGCATGACTGATATCTGATTGTATCCAGAGAAACCATCAATAATGGACATCCTGGATGCACCAGTGACCCTCTGTAATATGTGTTCCATGTTGGGCAAGGGATAATTGTCCTTCCTTGAACTTATGTTCAGGTTCCTGAAATCTATGCAGAGTCTGATTTCCCCACTCTTCTTTCTCACCGGGACCAAATTGGCCACCCATTCAGAATATCTCAAGGGGACAATGATCTGGGCATCCAACAACTTCTTTACCTCTTTCTCCATGATGGGTAGTAGTATGGGGTTTATCTGTCTCAGCTTCTGCTTAAATGGCTTAGCCTCTTCCTTTATTGGGATCTTGTGCTTGATGACTGATGTGTCATACATTTTTAGGTCTTTGTTGGTCCATGCAAACACATCAGCAAACTGCTTCAGCAACTTAGTATATTTGGCCCTCTGCTCCTCAATCAGACTCCTTGATAGCTTGACCAATTTAGGCTCCTCAGATGTGCCTATGTTGCATTCAGTTGTGTCATCATCATCACCTGAAACCTTACCCTTTACTGCCACATCATTCCAGTCAAACAATCTTTCTAACGAGATCAGTCCTCTCGGAATGTGATTGCTCAGTAGCTGAATGATCCGGTGATCAACAATTTTATTTACAAATTCCCGAGGGTGATGGTCATCTTCCCCCTCAGGGTTCTCATCTATGTGCATTGTGGAAAAGTCATCAATGGACTGGAGGAATTTTTCAATCTCCTGATCATCCTCAAACACCCTCCAGTATTTGACGTTGTCTGGTATAGAAGGTCTGTATTTTATTTCCACATCGGACCTGGCAGTGGGCAGCGTGGGAACTTCAAGCACACTAGCCGTGAAAGCCAAAAAGTCAGCTGAGGCATTTTCCTCCCTTGGAATGTAAGAAATGTTAAAAGCCAGGAAGGAACTATCAACCAAGTCCCATACCTCGTTCCTGTAGTTCCTGAGCCGAGGATGCTTAGTCTGATAAACATTTTTGACCTGCTGGACAATCAGTTTCGCATCTCCAAACACAGTTATCTCCTTAATTTCCATTTCTTTTGTAGCTCTTAATCCCAGAACCATAGCTTCATACTCTACCACATTATTGGTGACTTCAAATTCTAGCTTGTATGACAGAGATATGGTCTCTTGACAGGGTGATATGAATATCACTCCGGCGCCTGCACCCATACTGGAGGCAACTCCATCAAAGAACATCTTCCAAACAGAGGTGGTTGGAGGGGAGGTCTCCTAGTCAAGAATAGGCTGCTTTTTTATATGTAAAGGAGCCTCAGGGGTGTGGGTGAGATGTAGTAAACTAGAGCCTAAATCAGTGTCTAAAGCATAGATGGGATGATTGGTAGGGTTGGCTTCATCACTGACAATGTAGGCTAGCTGGGCTTCTCTGTATAATCTCCTATGTTCCCCCTCAAAAACTGGAATGGTGGCATATGTGAGATCCATCTGTAACATCCCTCCAAGTCTCTTAATCCAAGATCTTAACAAAAACATGCCAAACTTGGGGGTAACATCAGCTACCACAATATCCATGACCATACTCTTCATGGGTAGCTGAAACAAAGAAACTGCTAGGTCCTTAATTACTCCCAAACATTGAACCCTCCTAGAGTTAAAAGAATAGAGGTCATGATAGGCTCAGGTGAATTCCATTCCTAATTCTTCCATGATAGCTTTGGGCATGAGGTTGTGGGAGGCCCCTGAGTCCATAAGGAAATTGTGCAACACTTTATCATGTATGTTCAGGGATGTGTAGAAGGGAGGGGATGAATCATACCTGTCTTCTACCATGGGACCCAGGACTACTGCAGGCCTTTCATCTTTGAGGTTTATGGAGTCTGTGAGAGGGTATGAGGCTTCAGACTTTAACAGCTCAGAGAAGCACTTTTTGAATTCCTCATGTTTAATTAACCCTTTAGGGAGGGGAGTATCTATACTCTTACATCATGTCGCGATTCAACCACATACTCCTTCTCCTCATTATGCTAGTTTCCCAATGGACTCCTAGATTATCTCTTCATGGTTCTATTTTTTTGACTGCACCTCCACAGTATCATGAGCCCTCCATTTCATCCACAATCAGTTTGCCCATCTGCAAATTCCCCTTCATTTCACTTACCTCATACAGAAACCCACCCATGGGGCCCCCACCCTCCACCAGTTGTCCGACCAAATTACGGCCTACCCGGGCCAACCATATCACACTGGGGCACCCATTTCTATATTTGTACACTTATCCCAAATTATTCTTTATTTATTGTACAAACATATTTGTTTCCAGTAGTTACATTACCCCTTTTGTCATCACCTTTGGCGACCTTCTTCCCTTTTTGGCCAACACAACCCATGTCACCCTTGTTTGGGGCACTACTTATCGTCCACCCTTGACGACATCGTCCATATCTTTGGAGTACCCCATAGGCCACTTATCTCCGCCCTCTAAGTTTATTCACTTTGTCCCACCTCTAGCACAGCTTATCCTCTATCTTGTTGTCCCCCTGACACTCGACCTTGTTGAATGGTTGCGGCCACTTTTATCTCACCTATACTCCAACCAAGGGCAATCTTGAGTCTTCCTACATCTTGACTTCATCCATGTACCTCCTCCACTTCCTAAACCTCACCTAGTAGCTTTCGCGAAGCCCTCTGCTTCTAGGAGTCACGTTCCCCTTTTGTCGACATCAACACAATTTTCCAAAAGGACGACAATATCTTAATTCTCATTACCCATCCAATGAGAGATCTCGGATGGCACAGGGAGAACCATAATTTCTCCCTGCTAGCATTGGCCCCCATAAAATTCGAAATCAACACTTTCTCATGTTATGGTGGGTATTACTTTGCGACTATCGCAGTTAGTTCTAATACTTTCCAAAGACCTCTGAACTTGGCTAGGCTCTCAATGCCTACAACATCCGTGATACTTCTTACATATGTCACTGCCTACTATTCAGAGTATGTTCCTACGCAAAATTGTCTTCTACCTTTATTTTTGACCATCCCTGAGGGTGCTACAATTGTCTACATCAACACTTCATCCATCTTTTTGAGTTACATGACACGAGCATGGGGCTTGCCCACCTCGTTTGTACACAGTTTATTTTTACACACCTCATGGAAGGTTGGGTTCTACCGGTTCCTTTTTCCCTCCAATGGATCTCTCTGGACGATCCCACTATTGCTCTCTCTTACAAACAACACACTGAGTAGAAGAAACATTGATGAATTTCAGCTATACGTATGCTCCTAACCTCATCCATCAAGGGGCATCTGTTATCACTCAAATTTCGTTCGCAAATGGTTACAAGAATTCAACATCGTCAAACAGTTATGAAGCCATCCATGGACCTGAATTAACACAGAATCATTCATAAAGGGTCAAAAAACTATACAAATAGTGGAAAAATTGAAGGGTGCTATACAAACATTGGGCATGCGCGCACATGCGCAGAACAAAATTCTGCACATGCGCATGATGCGTGACTGTTATCACAAAAAGCCGCGCATTTGAGAAACGACGCATTTATGAGAGTGGTCGGCCTCCCACCCACTTCTGGTTCAGCTCCCAAGTTGATTTGACACTCAAATCTGGATTGGATTTGACTGGATGGCTGGTCAAAGACCTAGAAATGCCCTAATTAGCCTCTTTACACACTACAAACTAGTTGAACAATAGCGCAAAGGAATGCTATAAAAAGGCCATGGATACACTTCATTTTTCAAGGAATTCAAAGAAAAGTTATCCTAACATTATTCTCTTGAGGATCCTTCTATCCTTGCCAAGAGTATACTTGCACCATTGCATTGGGAAATCCATCTCACCCCTTGAGTGGATTAGCAAAGAGTTCTTTCACCATTTTCATTTCTTTTTCTCAAAGTTGTAAGAAGAGCATACTTGTGGGGGTCCAAGAGCCCTCCCTTGGAGGAAGAAGGGACTCATATTCCCCTTGCCTCTTGGTGTTTCCTTTCACTAATATCAGCCTTATCATTGGTGACATGGGTCTCATTGTTTCTTTTGTCCTTATGTCCCTATGTTTATAAATTTAGTTGTTGTTTTATTCCTTAGTTTAATTTTTAGTTGTTGTTTTATATTTCTATTTCTAACCCTTTTCCTTGCAGTTGTCCTGCTCAGCAAACCCAACTGAGCTTGCAAGCACCTCTATTTTTCCCATTTGATTTCATTATATTTCTTCAACATATCTGTGATTAATTTGACAATTTCAACAAAGTTAGGGATAAAGCTTCTCGAAAAAATTATTTTACCTAAAAAAGACTAGATTTTTTATTTTATTTTTAGGAATGTTTATTGTGTCAATAGCCTCGATTCGCTTGAGATCAATCTTTATTCCATCTTCATGCATAGCAAAATGAGTCTTTTTAGGGTTTAGATACAAACCAAATTTTTTGACATTTCTCAAAAGTTTGTTTGAGATGAAATGGATGTTCTGCATCAGAATTTGAGAAGACTGTTAGATCATCTAAGTAAATAACGAAAAACTTATCTCTCTCACTGATGAAAGCTATATCCATTTCTCTTTGGAAGGTGGACCCTACATTCATCAAACCAAATGACATTTTATCATACATGAAATTTCCCCATGGAGTAGTGAATGAATTTTTTTCTTTATCATCTTCATGGACAACAATTTGGCTATAACCTAAGAAACCATCAATCATCGACATTTTGTTTTCTCCAACTAATTTTTCCAGGACATGATCCATTTTTGGAAGTGGGTAGTTATCTTTCAAGGATGACCGGTTTAAATTTCTGAAATCCACACAAAGCCTAATTTCTCCACTTTTCTTTCTGACGGGTACCAGATTTGCTACTCATTCAGAATACCTAAGTGGGACAATAATATTTGCGTCGAGAAGCTTCTTGACTTCTCTTTCTATTACAGGTAAGAGGATAGGGTTTATCTATCTCATCTTTTGTATAAAAGGTTTGATACCCTGTTTCAAAGGAATCTTATGTTCAATCATAGAGGTATCATAATTTTTTAAATCATCATAGGAACAGGCAAATATGTCTTTGTATTGTTTAATAAATTTTACATATTTGTTTTTCTCCTAAACTAGAAGGTATTTAGATAACTTGACTATCTTAGGTTCTTTTTTAGTTCCTATGTCACAGTCTTCAACCTCCTTGGGTTGAGTTCGTAGGGTATATTTCAAGGGCATGTCATCTTTGTCAAGCAACCTCTCTAAGGGTATCAGTCCTCTATGGATCTGATTGTTCTTAAGTATAAGAATTCAATGATTCATGATATTAACTTGGAACCTTTTAGGCTCTTCCCCTTATTGCATGATCCAAATAGGATCGTTCTGGTTCTCTTGATCTATATGAGTCTCGGAGAATTCATCGACCGTTTCTAGAATTTTTTTAATATGCTCGTCATCTTCAAAGATCTGTCAGTGTTTCACATTATTTGGGATTGAAGGTTTTTTCCTCATTTCTATATGATAATTTATTTTTAGGATAGTAGGAGGCATAAAATTCGTAGCATCTTTGGCCGAGTCTGCCTATTGATTTTCCATTCTGGGAATGTTATGACTGTTAAATGACGAGAATAAATTCTCAATCAGATCCTAGGCACAATTTCTATATGACCTTAGCCTTGGATGTTTTTCTTGATATTGCTGCATTATTTGTTTTACAATAAGTTCTGCATCACCATAAAATATTATATTTTCAATTTTTTGTTTCCTTGTAGCCTCCAATCCGAAGACCAGAGCTTCGTACTCAAAGACATTATTAGTATAATCGATTTCCCATTGTAACCTGTATGAAAAGGGAATGACATATTCATATCCAAGCGCAACAAATACCACTCCTACCCCTGCCCCTTCACAGGACGAAGTGCCATCAAAAAACATTTTCCATACTCCTTCTCTGTTATTTACACTTTTCTGTGTTTTTTCTATTTTTTTGTTTTCCTCTTCTATACAGTCATCAAAATCAGCATCTAATGATAAAATACAATTTCCTAGATCCTAATCGGCAGCATAGATTGGATAGTTGTTTGGGTTTTGAGGGTCACTTACAGTATATGCCAGTCTAGTCTCTTTGTATAGTCGAGTAAATTGTCCACCAAAAATGGGGATCACAGTGTATGTCATGTCCAGTTGAAGTGATCCACCAAGTTTTGCACCCCAAGACCTGGATAAAAGCATGTCATACTTGACAGGGACATCAACAATGACTACATCCATAAGAATACTCTTTACAGGAATCTGTGTAATATTCACTACCAAATCTTCGATCATGCCTAGACACTTAACCTTTGTGGAATCAAAAGAATATAAGTTCTGATAAGGTCTAATGATTTCAAGGCCCAACTTTTCCATGATAACTTTAGGCATTAAGTTGTGAGAGGCCCCAAAATATAACATGCAATTATGAAGTAAATGATCATGCACAGTTAAGGTAATATAAAAAGGATCTACATAATCCTTAGCATTTTCAATGTGCAGACCAAACATAATCGTAGGATTTTTATCTTGTAAATTTATTACATCTGCATAACATTTTGCATTAGAAAAATTAATCATTTTAGCAATTTGTTTTTTATAAATTGGATTCTTAGCGAGCTCAACCAGAGGCATGGGGATTTTAATTTTATTTATTTCATTTTCTAAACTAAAACCTTCAGTTTCTTTTTTGATTTCTATGGTTGTAGCTTGTGCTTCGTTATTATCTGTTTTCTTGGTTTGTGTTGTTGGAGTTACTTCACACACACCTAGGATTTATTTTTCCTAAGTTTATTCCTTGTTTATTATTCACAATTAGTCATTATCTAGTCTCCTATATTTTAGGGGAGAATATTCCACCTGGAGAATATTCTCTTTCAGTTGACAATCCAGTTTGACTAGTTGAGTTGAGTTTAGATGTTGCATTGGGATCATCACCATGCAACATTGGGATCATCACCATGAAACATTGGGATAATCACCATCATAATTCAGCCTTGCCTTGGTATCATAACCATAGTGGTGCATTAGCCTTGATTCCCTGATTTAACTCCTCACTACTCTATGTTCGGTCAATTAACTGAAGACTAGTTGACTAGTTAACTCAACTAGGTGGCAGTTCACTCCCATAACTGCCTGAGATACTAGAATAAGTGACACTTCACTCCTGTAATTAATGGTGTGTGTAAATATCACTCTATACCACCAATATGGCGCATTGGTTCACCTCAATTCGAACTCATTGAGATATACAGAGTATATCATGTGTAAAGTATTCATTATTCATAACGGTTAATGAGAATTCTTCCATTCTTTCTCTCCTTCTTATTCTTTCTCCAATTCTATCTGAAAATGTGTGTATTATTGTTTATATATATCTATTTTGTGCAGGTTCAACACATTTACATGGTATCAGATCTGATGGACTGCTAAGAAAAAGATACACCAAAATTGTTTGCAGGTACAAAAGATTGAAGACAACAGAAAGATGGAATTCCAAAAAGAATTCATTGTTACACCTTAAAACTATTTTGCATGGAAGGAGAAAATAGTCATACATCTCCGATCCATAGGGTTTTATAGTTTAACCATTAATACATATACAGAGTGGACATCAGCCATAGAAAAATCCAAGTACTTAAATCACATGGATGAGGCACTCGAAACAATTTGTAGTCTTATTTCTCCTGATCTCGTTTTTCACATATCTTCCTGTACGACTCCCAATGAAGCCTAGAAAATATTGGAAGGGTTCTTTGAAAAATAGGATGAGATTAGGGGACACATGCTAGAGGTAGAGCTACTCACATTGGATCCAAAAAGATTTGAAAATATCCAAGTTTGCTTTACAAAATTCAATGATTTACTTTCGTAACTCAAAGCTTGCGGGGTTGATAAATCAACGAAGGAGAAACAAATGGTTCTCACCATTCTCTCCAAGATTGGTCCTAAATTATTTGTATTCGTATCTACATTCCATACTGTCATATTCACCTCTGGAGACACCTGGAAGATGTCTTCTCTTGAGGACTTTATCCAATCCTTGACACAAGAGAAAACCAATCTCATCAACATGGGAACAATCAAAGTCCCAAGGGCGCATGCACTTACTATGCATGATGGCAGCCACAAATATAAGAAATCTAAATATAAAGATAATAAAAAATATCATGCACATACGAAGAAGGAAGGGTACACAAAACCCTTCACCGATGCCTTCAGATCCAAAGGAGAAAAGGGAAGAAAATGAGATAAATGCACATATTGTCACAAAGGATTCCATTCGAAATCCACATGCATGAAAAAAAAATTATATTAGATGTCTCAGATGCTTCAGAAAAAACAACCTTGGAGATCACATCCCCAAGGGTGCAAAGAAGAAGAAGCCAGAAGATCTGAATTCCAAGAAAGGCAATTCTAGCCATGCCTTGATTTCCATCAATCCCTCCCCCGATGCTTGGATCGTATATACAGGAGCATAACATAACATGGATACCTCAAAAGAAGTATATTCTTCTTTGTATGTATGGAAAGGTCAAAAGAAGTATATTCTTCTTCTGTCAAAGTCATAGGCAAAGGAAGGATTGAACTCACCAACGGAAGTTTCGAGAATGTGTTGCATGTTCCCAAGCTTTTTGTCAACCTTCTCTCCGTTTATCAGATGATGCATTCTGGCACTAGAAACAAAGTCATATTCACACCAAATTCTGTGGACATATATGACATGCAAAATAGCTCCAGGGTTGCTACCAGTGAGTTAAATCATCAGTCTAGATTGTATACATTTTTTGAATTCATTGAACCTGATTCTGCTTTACTGCGTACTCATGTTGATGAAAGTAGTAGGATATTGCATGAAAGGTTTGGACATTTGAATTTCATATACATGCAACAAATTAGCAAGAAAATATTAGTTGATGGTCTACCATAAATCCATTTCTCAAGGGGAGTATGCGAGGGATGTGTTCTCGGGAAACACCCTTGAGAAAAATTCGACAAAGGAAAGTCTCAGTGAGCTTCCACACCTTTAGATATGATCCACAATGACCTTATGGGTCCTTTTCCGCATCCATCCATCAGCAAAGAAAGGTTTGTTCTCATTTTTTTTAATGATTTCTCACATTTTATTGCGATCTACTTTCTCAGGCAAAAATCTGAGATCTTTCAACACCTCAAAGATTTCAAAGCCTTGGTTGAGACACAGTCCAAAAATAACATCAAAGTCCTCTGAGCTGATAACGGGGGACAGTATGTAAATCATGAGATCCATAACCTTTACTAAGAGGCAGGGATTCAAATGAAACATTTAGTTCCCTATACTCCACAAAAAAATGGAGTTGCTGAGTAGAAAATACCGATCTCTAAAGGAGATGGCACATTGCATGTTGCATGCAAAGTCACTACCACAGAGACTATGGGTCGAAGCACTTAACTATGCAACATACATCCAAAACAAATTTCCTCGTAGATCTGTCAAGGATAAGACCCCCTACGAGGCTTGGAGCGGCCTCAAACCAGAAGTGGCCGACTTTTGCATTTTTCATTCACGTGCATGGGCCCGGATTCACTCTGAAAAGAGGAAGGCACTTGATCCACATAGAACTAAGTTCATTTGTGTTGGATACCCTAACAATGTTAAGGGATATCGGCTTATTGATCTTTCCTCGGACAACCTCATGCAGCCACCTTCACTCTTCCACCTGTCCGAGATGATGAGCATGCACATGCCTTCTCTTCTTCAGACAAGAGTTCTGATTCAGCGAACTCAGAGTATTCAGAGTTAGAGTCAGAGTTAGTATAGTCATATGCAGATTCAGAGCATCCACATGTAGTTGCAGAGCTAGAGCAGAGGCCCAAGTGGGCACAAACTACTCTTTAGGATGAAGGGGATCTTGTAGTTGATCCAGCCGATACTAGGAGGACTCGATCTAATTTATAGGAACCTTATGTTGCACTCACTGTCACTAAACCATTTCCTTCTAGGCATCCTTTCTTGGTTCAGTCTTCAGATCCACAGTCTTATGGAGAGGCTACTGGAAATCCCTTTTGGGAATATTCCATGCAGGAGGAGTACAACTCCCTCCTCGAGAACCAGACTTGCGATCTAGTTCCCCTTCCTTCTAGGAGGAAACTTATCAGATGAAGATGGGTCTATAGGACCAAGAGAGTAGTGGATGGAAAGATCAGGAGATACAAAGCCAGGCTTATTGCCAAATTCTTTCAGTAGGTTCATGGTATTGACTATGATGAGACCTTCGCTCCAGTAGTGAATATGGATTCCATTTGATTGGCCCTTTCCATTGTGGCAACCAAGGGATGGGAATTCCATTATATGGATGTGAAGAATGAATTTCTTCATGGTGATCTCTCTAAGGAGATCTACATGGAGAAGCCCCATGGATTTATGTAGGACTCATATTTGGTTTGAAGACTAAAGAAGTCACTTTATGGCCTCAAGCAGGTTTCGAGGGTATGGTATGCCAAGATGGACTCCTACTTGTTGTCACATAACTTTGTACATTGTAAATCAGACCTGAATGTATACATGCTCATGATGGTTGATTCACTTCTACTTTTAGTTCTGTATGTAAATTATTTGTTGATCACCGGTTGCTCGACTTCAGTGATTGCTGCAGTCAAGAGGATTATACATGACATGTTTTTTATGATGGACATGGGTCTTCTACACATTAGGAATCAAACTGTCTCAGGCCAAGTATGCATGAGATCTCCTTGAGAGATTTCACATGACAGACTGCAAGTCTTCTCCGACTCCTTTCCTATCAGGAGTCAAACTTGAGGATGGAGGGGAGACTCCACTGGTTGACAAAACACTATACAAATAGCTAGTGGGGATCTTGTTGTATCTCACACACTCCAGACCAAACCTCTCATATGTAGTTGGCATAGTTTCCAGGTTCATGCAAGAGTCGCATGAGCTACATTGGAAAGCTGCAAAGCGTATCCTTCGACATGTACAGGGCACCATCACCTTTGGGATTCATTATGCAACAGACTCTACATTATATCTCATTGGGTTTACTTATTTCAACTGGGCTGGTGAGAGCATTGATTTCAAGTCCACATATCGTTACTCACTCAGTCTTGGTTCTGGGATTATCTTTTGGTCGAGCAAGAAGCAAGTTTCCATTGCTCTATCATCAGCTAAGGCAGATTACAAAGGGGTAGTTAGCATAACCATTCAGGCTATGTGGCTACAACATTTTCTCACTGAGTTGGGCATTTAGTTTCATCGACCGATCGTCATCTCGTGTGACAACCAGAGCACTCTGAAGTTATGCAAAGATCCAGTTCAGATGCAACGGACGAATCACATCGAGATCCACATGCACTACATCTGGGACTTAGTACATGAGGGGATCATTGAATTATAGTTCTGTCCTTCAACAGAACAAACGACAGGCATTTTCACCAAGACCTTCATTGAGCAGAAATTCCATTCTCTGTGAGGTCATCTTGGAGTGAAGGACACAGTTACCTAGCAACCGTAGTTCTTATTTTTACATACATTGTACCTTGATGGGGGCGTTTTCCCATGAGGTTTTCCCTCTTTCCTCACTTTATTTTCAATGTATCTTTTGTACTTGGATACCTAACATGGCCTCATTGTCAGGACCCAATCTTTATTTTCACAATAGTGATGTTCAGGGGGGGTGTTGGAGTTACTTCACACACACCTAGGATTTATTTTTCCTAAGGTTATTCCTTGTTTATTATTCATAATTAGTCATTATCTAGTCTCCTATATTTTAGGGGAGAATATTCCACTTGGAGAATATTCTCTTTCAGTTGACACTTCAGTTTCACTAGTTGAGTTGAGTTTAGATGTTGCATTGACATCATCACCATGAAACATTGGGATAATCACCATATTAATTCGACCTTTCCTTGGTATCATCACCAGAGTGGTGCATTAGCCTTGATTCCCTGAGTTAACTACTCACTACTCTATGTTCAGACAGTTAACTAAAGACTATTTGACTAGTTAACTCAACTAGCTGGTAATTCACTCCCATAATTGCCTGAGAGACTAGAATAGGTGGCAGTTTACTCCTGTAACTGCTGGTGTGTGTCCATATCACTCTATACCACCATTATGGTGAATTGGTTCACCTCAAGTCGAACTCATTGAGATATACAGAGTATATCATGTGTAAATTATTCATTATTCATAACGGTTAATGAGAATTCTTCCATTCCTTCTCTCCTTCTTCTTCTTTCTCCAATTCTCTCTGCAAATGTGTGTATTATTGTTTAGCTATATCTATTTTTTGCATGTTCAACACATTTACATGTGTTTCTATGGTTTCAAGAATTTTATTTTGGGCAACTTGTTTTTCAACTAGTGGTTTAGTAACCACCACCTCATTCGCTTTGTTTCTTAATATAATCTTTTTTTATGGAACACTTGTAGTATTTTTTTCTCTGGGCCTTAAATTATACTTATGTTGAATTTATTCCATAATGGATTTAGTGATTCCTTGATATGCAAACTCTCCTAGGTTATCTATACTTTCCTCATTACTAAACATGGGCTCTTGGTCTAGAGATCTTTCATAATCCTGTCTAGTTAGATGAGTTTGTTGGTCTTTGTCACTAAGGTTTTTTATATCCTCTTCTAGACCCTCATAATTATGCATATAATCTCCTATAAAAAAAATTGTTTTAAAAGGACCTTGTATTTTTTTATCTAGATTTTTTACTTGTCTTTGCTGGGTCTCGGGGTTAGGATTTCTCCTAAAATATTTTCAAGCAAATGGATCAGGTTTTCTTGGTCTAGTTTCATTCTAGAAATTTTGTTTGACAAATATTTGATTATATTAGCCATTTCATCCATTTTTTCTTCGGTAGACTTCCATGATCCGGAGGGCTCTACTTGTTCCTTGAAGCATTTAGGTTCTTTAGTTCATGTCTCAACCTTGGATTTTAGCTTACCAGATGCCATCATGTTTGATTCAATTTATATAGCGTCGTATTGCATCCCTGTGAGTGTAGTCGGTCTTCTTTCTCTTAAAAGCATAGCGAAGTCAGGTTCAAAATCCCCTACGAAAGTCACCTTCGCTGCAGGTTGAGCAGGTTTAAATTCTACTGGAATCTTATGATAAAGTTTGTTAAATATCTGAGTAAATTCTAGAACCGACTCAGAGTTCTTCTTTCTCAATGCCCCGAATTCAGTCAAGTAGTAAATATGGTCTTTCATTTCTCTCCACTATCTTAAAAAATCATTTTCTAAATCATCGTACGACTGAAGGGATCCTACTAGGAGTCCTTTACTTTCCCTTTGAACGTTTGAACTAAAATCCTGGAATAAACATCTTCATGCTCAATCCCTAATATATCAGCAAATTGATAGGAAAAGGTGATATGCTCTGTGGAAGTTAAATCTCCTTCTCCCATAAATTTTGGTAAGTTCTTCATATAATTTTTAGGTAAATCATGAAGGGTGAGGGAGAGGACCAAGGGAGCATATATGGCTACGTATTTTGAAAAAATCGTAGTGGGTGGAGGTTGTCCTTGACCACCTCCCCCTCCACCACCACCTCCTCCAGCACCACCTCTAGCGACAACCATTGAAAGTGTAGGGGATGAACTTCGAGAATTAAAAAGAGGGTTTTCAAAAACTTCTACGGACCAAAGTGGAAACCTTTCAACTTCCTCGGGATGCGACGAAGGGAAATATGGAAAATGATCATTAGGGAAAGTAAATTCTAGAAAGGGAGGGAAAGGAAAACATGGATTGGTTTCTTTATAGTTAAAAGATGTATATATAGGTGAACCAACAGGAGACGAATTGGGGTATAAAGTACGCTTTTCAAAATTTCAGAGAACTGAAACCTTTTCTTCAGGTGAGGATGGGGTAGACAGAAAAGTAATGATAGTGAGTATAGAAGAAGATCTTTTATTCAGACTATTTGGAGAAACAGAAGTGTTAATTTCAATCTTTATTTCGGGTACAAATTCCTCCAGGTTCTCGTGCCTAACCTCATACTGGCTATTCAAGGCCTCCCTAGAGAGTGTTTGTTTAATATTATTTTCATGGGTTTGTTCTTCAATCGGAACCTTAGTATTGACTTGTGTGATTTTTGGTTGGTATTTCTTACCTGTCGATGTGGTAGTCGACTTGAGGTATCCCTTTGGTTTTAATAAATTTTTGGGATCAGATATAGGTGTGGTCTACCTATCGTTTGGATTGCTTCTGGTATTCTTTCGATTAAATGCCAAATTATTTGTAGTGGAGTCACCAAGTGAAAAATAAAAAATAGTTGTAATTCAGTGTTCAACCTTCGTTCACTATCAAAGATAGAATCTCACCTTGTCGTTCTCCCAGGGAAAAATAACTTTGTTTCTCTGTCCTTGGCAACGACGCCAAAAATATGTTGTTCCTGATATTAAACTTAAGGCTCAAAGAATAATGTCAGGCATCATGAATGTTTTTGAGTGTGTTTTAAAGTGCTTTTTCTACCTTAGTTGTATGAGAAAAATTCCTTAAATGAAATTAGCAGTTTGACAACACAGAGGTCGTATTTCATATCTGAGTCGAAATTGCAATATCGAATGGTATGAGATGAAAATAGAAAACTGTAAAACATAGCAAGGCATCAATTACTGAAGATTCCTACCTTGTTTTCAGTAGAGGAAAATGGATAGTGTAACCTTGAATAATGCATAAAATGTTGTAATCTACACATCAAGAAAGTCTTGATTTACTCACAATAAATGCAGAGGAAAAGTTGCTTACTTAATAAATTACTAATACCTTGTGATTATAGTAGTTGTTGTACTAAATTGGAACCAAACATTTATCAAGGAATACATAAAGGAATGCTGAGAAATGGAAAACACAAGAAACACATAACCCAGATTTAAGAAAACTTGAATCTCTGTCTGCACTTGTATTAATACTCTATAAGGATAGTTTTCTCTATTACAATCGTCAAGAAGCAGTCATAAATAAGTCTTTAATCTATGTTTTTATACAAAATGGTCTCAACTCAAAACGGTTGGACTTTTCATAATTATAAAAATAATAAATTTTACAATATGTAAAACTGAAAACTTCCATTGGCCTTCTCCTCTATCTCTTCATCTGCTAGCAGAGGCATTTATTCACCTCATCCTTTACTTGGAAATAGTTGTCATCTGATGCTGACCTGTACGAGTCGTATTCACATGTTTTATTATTTTTTTCCATATGTGTTGGCTTTCCCGTATTCGACACATTGGTTGCATCTGCTCACTAATTGTAGCACCAACCCAAAAGGTGCAGTTGCCTCATTTGATTCAAAAATGTATAACTTATTTTCTATCTAGGGAAACCTTTCTTGTATATTCTTTTCTCCCAAATATGTGTCTTGTAACTCCATGCTTGGACTTAGTATCCATTTTTTTATTTGGATAAAATCAATTTGGTTCATTTACTGGATGATTGTCATGGCCTCTCTTTTTCTTGTCCTAGATTTACATTGGTTCCTTGCTATGTCAATATTCCCTAGGGCTTCAATGATATTATTTCCTTCAACATCAAGTAGACCTTTGTCTAGTGAAGATATTTATTCTAGACAAGCTTTGAGTACCTCTCCGGCCAATATTTTTCTTTCAGCAATATTTGATTCCCAGACCTTCAAAATTATGTTACATCTGGTTTTCTAAGACAGAGACAGTTGAGGAGCCGTTGATACGTAATTTTTTGGTACTAGAAAGATAAACTTTTTAAACTTATCTTGAGTTGCACGAGCTTCCCTTTATTTAATGTAAATGTTATTTAGGGAAAGGTCTACCACCCAGTAACAATTTTGAATGGCTTCCACTTTTGTAAAAGGATCTTGCTAGGTTGATTCCGAATTCTCATGTACTTCCAATGCTTGAGCTTGGAAAGCTACCATATCTATTGCTGTACCTTCAGCCAAGTATATATTGGCTTGTAATTTCTTGATTAATTATTTTTTCTTAGTGACCAACCCTCTGTTGTCCTGTGAGTTTTGATGGAGCACATCGAGGTTAGATTTTAGTTGTTGGATCTGATGTCTGTCATCATCTATGACTTTTTCAAATTGTTTGTTCATCTTATTTCTGACATCCCTTTCCATGGTCGTCATCTAGTCTTACAACTGCCTTACCAAAATATTTCTCTGTTTTAGCTAACTCGCTAGATTTTCTACTAAACATTGATTGGCCGTGGCAAAGGCACCTAATGAGCCTGCCATTTCCCTAGAGAATTTTGTATCATCTAGACCCTGTCCATCATACAACATTATTTGTCTTTTGACTGTTGTACCATGTTTTTGATGCACTTGTCTTTTAACTATGGCCCTTCTCTTCTTACAGAAAAATAAGTATGAAGGAGGCATTTCTTCAGCTGAAATCGGAGTAAGGTCCTCTATAAGTATGACTTGGTCATTGGGATTTCCTTGACTCGACTGTAAAGGTGTTAATGACATAATGGGACTACCTATCTCTATGGACGGTTGTTGCTTTGTTGTGTTTGTATCCAGTATATCTGGTGTAGACAATGATGTATCATGTCCCTTTTTTTGAAAATCTTGAAGATGAGATGGTGTTTGAGTGCTTGGTGGGTTTGGTAATGAAGTCTCCACTCCCTGCATTGAGACTTCAACATTCTTCGGATTTTCCTTAGTACTCTGTTGGTCAGAAATTCTTGCCTCTAATACCTAAGGCGTAGCTTCCTATGTAGATGAAGGTGTTATTGGCTCCCCTTGTAATACCTTTGGAAAACTATTCTTTCTATGCTTCTGAAATTTGTCGAAATTGGCTAATTGATCAGGAGACAGAGTTCAGACTCTACTCAATACTTCCTCATATGACCTAAATCCTCTGAATACTTCATCCTGAGGGGAAATATCATGCACATACTTCCTTAAATTGTATTGAGCTAGGTGAGCTTCCACAATCTTATGGGGATCGTGCCTCTTAAACTCAATATCAACTAACTTGATGTCTTCTAGAGGCACAACCTCTTGGCATACCAACTGATTTGGTTAAAATTTTGGGAGAGCATGGGGGGGAACCATGCACCCAAGAACCTTGATATAGGAAAATTTTTCCTCAATATACCAGTTTTCTATTTTTCCGAGGTTATCCATGATTTTGTCTGAAATTCTGGGAGGTGGAAAACCGTATAAGGTGATATGAATCGACACCACTACATAATGACAGATTTCATAGAGGAAATATCTGGCTTTGTCGTCCCACAACTTGGAGTGATAGAAATGGATAGGCTCGGCATTGGTCAGGTTCCAACTCCAGCTCATCAGAGGGAAAGGAGTGATAAACAAAAGGGCATCCATGATGTATGCCGACATGTAGAAAGAAGCAAGTTTCCCATTGGAATTTTCCAATTGGTACCTTGTGATTTCTTTGGCCAGGTTGTCTGATAACATCTTGGCTTAGTTGAAAGCATATCCCTCAACCACTTCATGCATAATTGGTACCCATGCCAACAAAAAATGAGATTAGTCTTTTTTCCTGAATATCCTACATAGAATCATAGCCACATAGATCATATGGGCATCTAACGATGCTATGACATATATGATGTCAGTGTCAGCTCTAAATTTCTCAAGATGCCCCTACCAGTCCTTGATTAAATTAGGGTATTTTTTGCCATACTGTGTGCACTGTTGTTGGTCAAACTCCATTATGAGTTCAACATTGTAACTGTATTTAAAAATCAGGGATAATTTATACATTACTTGTATATGCTCCAGTCGAAAAGACCCAACAACAACCTTCTGTGAATTGCAAATGCTCCTAGTTGAAATGTCGACGTTCTCCAGGGCCCAACTTATCATGTTGTTATAAAACATGAGCCTCGGCCGCACAACCATCTTGTGTATATATGACTCAGCTATATCCCTAATTTTAGTTGCATGGGTTTCGGTTACTTCGTCGCCTGAATCCTCTAGGCAATTTATCAACTCATGTTGTATAATATCGAACAGCTGTGTCCAGTATTTCATGGTATCTATGGCTCTCGATGAAGTGTCTGAGAGAACATATGTGTTCAAATTTACGCTCTCACCATCTGCTTTATAAATTTTTCATGGTGCCATGATATTAATGAAATCAAAACTGTGTTACCTACTATAGGATAATGTGTGAGCTTATGCAGCTGGCTTAAAACTTGTTATTTTGCAAGAATGAAAATATAATTCAAAATCCAATATTATTATTCACCTTAAGAATATTGATTTACGAGTACCTTCACTAACGAAAAATTAATTTACCTTAATGAGGAAATCTAGGCAACGATCTACAATCTATATTGAAATCATTACCATTGATTTGTGATTAATGCCATAAATATTGGTGGTTCATGATCGGGAACTTGGATGAAACAGGTTTGAAAATTCTTGAATTGTGAACTCGTGAGAAATTAATTATGAGATAATATTGTTTAAGATATTAGTTAATCATGTTTAACTTTAAACATTTTTGGGTATTCAGGATTCGAGATTTTAATGAGTAGCTTGAGATAGAATCCCCGAAACCCGAAACCGCGAAATGATTAATTATCAGATAATTTTTTTTAGTTTTAATTAACCCATTTAAATTTTGAAGTGTTTCGAAAGTTCAAACTTCGAAGATTTCAAGATGTGAGGGATGATAAACATCTAAACTTCCGAAGTACGAATTTATTAACCGTATTTAATCAAGATTAACTTAATTAATTAAGATTTTATATTTCAGGATTTTATCGCTTCGTTGATTTGAAGGTTAGTTCCTTATTATATTCTCAAAAGGCTATTACCTGTAGTGATGTGTCAAAGATGACATCATTTTAGATGACGTGTCGAGGCCGGGGGGTGCTAAGTGTTAATTAGAATCATGTGAATATTTATATTAAAAGCTCAGAGAAAGGTTCCACATGTTGACACAGGGAAGATTTAAAACGTACATGTTTACCATGAAACATGTCTTTCAAAAGTTGGTGAAAAAGTGATAACGGATATATTTGGGTTTAGAGCTTTTTAAAGTTATGACTTGTTGAAATGCCTGAAGCGCAAAGCTTCAAAGAAGACTCTGGCAACTTAGCTCTTTAACCATTTGGTGTCTCCACAAATATGAAGAGATTTAGAATCGTTCGATTATATGGAAGACTTCATCAACGACGTATATCATAAGCATCTTATTCTTATTTAACCAGGAATGAAGTTTATTCAAAGTTCAAAAGTTTAGAAATATATATATGTTCCAACAATCCATACATCCGAAGAAGGGAAAAGGCATGCCCAACCCACACAACAAGAGATAGAGAAAAGAGGGCCACTCTCAGGACAACCAATCTAATCCACAACAAAAGAAGGGCAATGAAAATATGAAGAAGGAAACAGGAAAATGGTGTGAGTACCATAAAATCCCTTGGCACAACACTGAACAATGTTGCTCCAAGCAGTCACTCGTGTTCGATATGAAGGCTTCCGAGTCAGAGGCCAATTTTGATTCTAAATCAAATCCCGAAGGAGGGAAGAAGATTATCGATGCTAAACCCAGTGACACTATCACTACCACCAAAGTCCAACCAAGCTAACTAGAAGAACCAAACAAAGGGGAATGCCTCTTTCACTCACAAATTTTGGTAAAGGGGGATCCGCCTCATTTCATCGTTGATAGAGGCAGTCAGAAAAACCTGATTTCAACAAAGGTCATCAAGAAGCTAGACTTGCCAACGACATTGCACCCACAAACCTACACTTTCGGCTAGCTTTGCCAAGGAAAAGATCTTTGTGTTAGCCAACTGTGTCGTCTACCCTACGACATCAAGCCTTTCAAAGATGAGTATTGTGTGATATTTATCCCCTTGAAATTTTTTATGTTCTTTAAGGAAAACCATATTTGTGGAAGCATCATGTTGTGTATGAGGCTAGACCCCACAGTGTTATTATTAGTTTGGGTAAAAAATTGTACAAGATACTAGAAGTAGCGTCGCCTACCGCTATTTCTTTAATCTCTGCTAAGCAATGTAGTAAGGTCATTTCATATATCAAGAAGTTTGTCTTCTTTGTGATTTGTTGCCTCTACACAAAGCCTCTCTTTGCAGTAGAAGAAAGTGGAAAAGATCATGGAAGAATATAGAGACATCTTCTCCTCAGCCACCGGGGTACCAACACACTGCCAAGGAAAGCATCCAATTGATCTGACCCCCAGTTCACCTCTACCTAATGGACCAATCTATCATCACTCGCTGTTGGAAAATGATGAAATCAGGTGTCATATCCAAGATCTTATTCAAAAGGGGAACATTAGAGCCAGTTCCTCCCCTTGTAAAATCCATATTGTACTGGTCCAGAAGAAGGATGGGACTTGGTGACTCTGCATTGATTATAGATCCTTAAACAAAATCATAGTCAATAACCAATACCCAATTTCCAGGATTGATGACCTTCTTGACCAACTCAAGGGGAAAAATTTCTTCAGCAAGATTGACCTCAAGTTTGGCTACCACTAGGTTCCCAACGAACCAATCGATGTACAGAAGACAACCTTCAAATTTAAATAAGGTATCTTCGAATGGAAGGTCATGCTCTTTGGCTTAACAAATACACCAAACACTTTCATGAGGTTGATGGCTGATGTACTGAGACCCTTCACTAACTCCTTTGTGGTGGTATATTTGGATGACATCGTCATCTTCAACAAAACTTGGGAGGAGCACATGTAGCATATTCAACAGGTTCTAAGCACTCTACAACAACACAAGTTGTATGCCAACCTGGAAAAATGATCTTTTAGCATGAACAGAGGCCAATACTTGGGCTACATTGTTGATGAGCATGGCGAACATGTTGATCCAGCTAAGATCCAAGTCATATGTGACTAGCCAGCCTCGACCACAATAACTGAGCTTCGGAGCTTCTTGGGACTTGCCAACTTCTACCGATGGTTCATGTTGGGATTCTCCCATATTGCATGGGCCCTCGAACAGGTGACCAAGGGAGGTGGTAGGGAAAACTTCATGAGGGGGAAGGAACAAAAACGAGAATTCAATGATCTAAAGCATCGCTTGTGCTCAACTCTAGTACTCTCCTTTCTCGATCTGCAACAACCATTCGATATTGAGACTGATTCATATGAATATGTTGTAGGTGCAATTCTCACTCAGCATAGTCATCTAGTGGCATACCATAGTGAGACACTCTTAGATGTTGTCCAAAAATACCCCACCTATGACAAGGAAATGTATTCCATTATACAAGCTTGTCATCAATGGAAACATTACATTCTGGGAAAGGATACAATCATCCACACTGATCACAAGCCTTTCTAATTCATACAGATACAGGGGAAATTGAAGAACGACCTCCATCAGAAGTGGTCCACCTACCTAAAACATTTCCATCCCAACTTCGCATATAAGACATGGATCTTAAATCATGTCATTGATTTCCTCAGTCGACCTCTCGTGGCTACACTCACCACTATGCTCCATTCCTGTGGACATGAGGCATCTGAGTGGCCCCAACTTTATTATCAAGATCCAGACTTGGCCACCACCTATCAGGTCTTGGGTACATGTGCGACTCTCACTGATTTTCACATTTAGGATAAACTATTATGCCATCTATGCCATCTCTATGTTCCTACGAGTGAGCATGCAAATATGATTTGGGAATCTCACTACAGTCGGATGGTAGGACATTTTGGCATGGAGAAAATCATGGCCATTCTTAAAAAACATTTTTATTGGCTAAAACTTCGACAGGACGTCAGCGAGTATATCAGATCTTGCATTGCTTGTGCCATTTCCAAACCAACCATCAAGAAGAAAGGCTTATACACCCCTCTTCCTACTCTCGAGAAGCCTTAGGAATCCATCTGAATGGATTACATGTTTGGCCTTCCATCTGAAATCACAGAACATATGACACCAAAATAGTTCAACCCTGACCGCATGGAACAAGCATCCACTGATCATATAGTGGACACACAGGTCAAGGGCACTCGCCAGCAGAGGATCCAGCCTTATTGGTTTTTCAAGGTCGGGCATATCCTACACCAAGGCAGGTGTCTCACCTGGGGCCAAATGTAGCATAAGTTTCTTCAACTGATGGGGGAACTCAATGAAATGGAGACCATTGCTTCCTAAGAGGGAGGATTGATCCAGGTGGATATTGGTGGCCACCCACCTATTCCAATTAGCTCCTCTTGTCCATTTTTAGTTCAACTCGTTCGTCTATACTTCTTTGTAATTGTGGGTTCTACACTTTTGTGGATGTCTAAAGCCCTACACATGTTCCAGGTGTATACTTGCAAGATACCAGATATAATAAATACGCAGAACAGAAATAAAATGCTAGAAATGGTAGAATAACAGTAATATAACCAACATAATATCCACAATAACACAGAAATTATATAAGAACAACAACATAAATAGCACTTTGATTCAGAAAGCAATGTTCACGGGCCTCTTCAAGGGGGAAACCTCCAGTCGAGCAGTGCTCTGTTACAATAATCTCCAAGCTAGGGTTTTCATACCCTCAACCCTTATTTATACTAAATATGTCTATCAAGAGAAGCATCTAGAGGAAGATCTTTCTAAAAACGGAAGCTTCTATTAGGTCTTCTTACATCCGCCTTATTCTATTTTATTGAAAGGCCTTATTAATATTGACCTTTATTACATCTGAATATATTGAACTACCTATGTGCGGCTTAGGACCCTAACATGTTCGCCCCCTTAAAAACAACTTTGTCCTCAAGGCTTGAGATGTGGAAACTACTGGAGAATGGTAGTTGGTTCCCAAGTGGCATATGTTGGAGTCGTATCTTTCCACTGGACGAGCACTTCCTTGATGATTCTCTAATGTAGGCGACGCTCACGCTGGTCCAAAATTTCTTCTGGCTATAGCCAAATGGATCCTTCTTCAGCTAACTCTGGAAGGTTGGTTTGAATTTGGCACATGGTTTCAATCACCTTCTTTAAGCATGAAACATAAAAAACAGGATGTAGCTTCGATTGACTGGGCAGAGCTAACTGATATGCAACTTGTCCCACACAATTGAGAACTGTATAAGGACCATAAATTTGGGTGCTAGCTTCTGACAATGCTCGGCCTTGAGGGAAATTTGCTTATATGGTTGCAGTCGCAGAAACACCTGATCCCCTTCTGCAAATTGACGTTCAGAGCGACCTTGATCTGCTTGTTGCTTCATGCAATTCTGTGCCATGACCAAGTTCTCTTTAAGGGTACAAATAATATCCTCTTGAACTGTAAGTATTTGGTCAACCGCCTGGACCTTCGAGGTACCCGGTAAGTATGAGAGAACTGAAGGTGGCTTCTATCCATATACTGCTTCAAAAGGAGTCATGTGAGTAGCTAAATGGTAGGAAGTGTTATACCACCATTCAGCTAGGGGTAACCATTGAGCCCACTGATGTTGTTTTTCAGAGGAAAAACACCTCAAATATGTTTCCAAACACTTGTAGACAACTTTCGTTTGACCATCAGTCTGGTGATGATAAGATGAGGTGAGATGCCATTGGGTGCCTTGTAGCTTAAACAGTTCTTGCCAAAAATTGCTTGCGAAAGTTGGGTCACAATTAGAAACAATAGAGTGAGGCATGCCATGAAGATTGAAGACCTGGTCCATGAAAATTTGAGCCACCGTGGATGCAATAAATGGGTGCTTAAGAGTGCAGAAATGAACATACTTGGAAAGGCGATCCACAACCACCATTATGACTGATTTATTCCCTGATTTGGGTAAGTCTGTAATAAATTCCATAGAGATATCCTTCCAAATAGCAGGTGGAATTGGAAGCGGTTGTAGTGTGCCCACATATTTGACTGTTTCTCCCTTGTTGTGTTGACACACCTCACATTCAGCAACAAAATTACAGATGTCCTATTTCATACCATCCCAGAAAAAAGAACGTTTGACCCTGGCATATGTTTTGGTGAACCCTAAGTGCCCCGCTGTGGGTGTAGCATGAAGCTCAGAAAGTACTGTGGATTTAAGATTTGATTGTTTACTTAAATACAAACGACCTTTGTAGAGAAGCTCATCCTAGATCCAAGAGTACCCTGGGGGAGTCGGAGCCTTGGTCTGCAATTGCTAGATCAGATGCCAACTTTTGGGATATTGAAGCCATTCCTGGAACACAACTTGGAGCCAATCTAGTACAATGAAGGAAAGAGAAAAAAGGGATCCTTCTTCTTCATATTTTTGGGGCAGTGCATCCGCCACTACATTGTCTTTTCTCTACTTGTAAATGATCTCATAATCATATCCAAAGAGCTTAGTCACCCATTTTTGTTTCTCCTGGGAGGAAATGCGTTGTTTTAGAAAGTACTTGAGGTGTTTATGGTCGATCTTAATTTGGAAGTGTTTCCCCAAGAGATAAGGGCACCACAAATCAACGACATGTCGAATAGCCAACATTTCCTTTTCATAAATGGGTTTGCCTAGATTCCTTTTAGACAGTTTCTTGCTAGTGAAGGCCAATGGTCGACCCTCTTGCATAAGGACAATGTCGATTACTTTCCCTGAGGAATCACATTCCAACACAAAGGTCTTTTTGAAATCAAGAAGGGCCAGAACCAGAGTGCTGCACATGGTCATCTTGAATATTTGAAAATCTTGAGAAGTGATTGGAATCCAAGTGAAAGAGTTCTTTTTTAGGAGAGCCGTGAGAGGTGTTGTAATCTTTCCGTAGTTCTTAACAAACTTGCGATAATACCCTGTTAAGCTTAGAAATCCACACAATATTTTGAGAGTTTTTGGGTGCATCCAGTCTTGCATAGCTTCAATATTTTTCAGGTCCACCCTAACACCATCCTTGCCAACAAGATGACCCAAGTATTCTACTTCTGAGGCACCAAAAACACATTTATATTGTTTCAGGAAAAGTTGGTGCTGAGAGAGTAGATGGAGAACTTGATCCACATGAGTAAGATGGTATGTCCAGGGTTTTATATATATGAGGATATCATCAAAGAAAACTAAGACAAAATGACAGAGAAAGGGACGAAAGACATGATTCATGAGGCTTTGGAAGATGGAGGAGGTATTACACAAGCCAAAGGGCATGACCAAAAATTCATAGTGGCCCTCATGAGTGAAAAAGGCCATCTTGGGAATGTCTACCTTTTTCATATGTATTTGGTGATAGCCTGAGCGAAGATCAAGTTTAGTAAAGAATTGGGCACCACTCAATTCATCCAGGAGGTCATCAATGATAGGAATGGGAAATTTGTCTTTAATGGTCAGTTTATTGAGGGCACAGAAGTCAGGACACATTCTCCAAGAACCTTATTTCTTCAGGACCATGACTACAGGAGAAGAGTAAGGGCTCGTACTACAACATGGATGTAGCAATGAGTTTCTTGGGCAATGCGGTGATGAATAAAATTATGGGTGCTTCCACTATCAACCAGAATGATGACCTTCTGATCCTTGATGTAACTGATTAACTTGAGGGTTTGGGGAGTGGAGAAGCTGGTGAGAGCATTGAGGGAAATGACGGGTTCTACTTTGGTAGGGTCTGAGGGAGGGGTTATGTCAGTGATTTCAGGTGACTCAGACACAAGGGGAGTTTCAACATCCTCTTCTGAAATATCCGTAGAGATGGCCATAAAAAGATTTTTTTCCTTACACTTGTGGCCCGGAAAATATTTGTCATCACAATTATAACAAAGGCCTTTGAGTTGGCATTCAACCATTTCATCCCTGGT
>JASDQU010436529.1:35315-49062 GCA_032191745.1 Picea mariana
ATTGTTGAATTATAAGGTATTCTTCTCAAACAACATGGATGTATTTAGTCTCTTAACAACCCTTTCATTTCCCTTATGAAAGTTGGACAATGTAAACCATAAACCATAATTTTTTCCATAATATTAAGTAAGTTTGCAGCAATAAATAGGATCCCTAATGGATGTAGAATTCACTTTATGATGACAACAAGTTATTCAATTATTAAGTAAAGAGTTGAGGAACAATTAGCATATCAATGATGTAATAAATCTAGATCAAGTGAGGGTTTTGAGTGTTGTTGAGAGTATAGAGAATCACAATCAATAAGACCAATGTCTTCTACCTTTTCCAGGGAAAATGGATTCAAGATAAAGGAGGCCAAGCAAAATGGAAGGTGGAGATTTGATCCCTAGATATTTCCCTTTATAGAACTAGGGTTTATCCACTCATAAACCCTAGGTGTCATCCCACTTTCTCTAGTGAGTCTAGCAAAGATGATGAATTGAACTAGGTCTTGAAACTAGGGGATAGCCACTCCTAACCCCTAGAATCAAACCCTAGATAAGATAAACCATAAGGGGGTAGACACTCCTAACCCTTAGAGAAAATATTAAATGATTCAAAAAGTCAAGGTGAAAACAACAAGGGAAGGGGATAACCACTCTTAATCCTTCCACTTAGGGTTTCAATATTTTAGAAATATCAATATAACATGCAAAATTACCACTCTAATAGAGAAAATCACCAAGATATATCAAGAAAAACCACATGAAAATAATGTAAACATTTACAAGCAAGGTACATTAGCATTAGGAAACCCTAATCCACGAATAATCCACCATCAACAAGAGAAACATCCATCCAAAACATCACTCCAATAGTGGACATAGAATCTAAGAGAGAAGAAAAGGGTAGAGTGGACTTTTTCTAAGAGTGTTCCTTCACACATGTGAGGAGTTGTTATGATGAAAATGAGTTTGAGCGCTAGCCTTATTTATTTAAGTTAACCCTAGCACTATTTGTCCACATAATAAAGAAAAATGACAATAATTCATAATACAGGTGGGGCCAACCCCTCAAATAGCCTCTACAAATGATAAATCCTGCAAAATAGTGATCATAAGGCCACACTTGTGGTGACGTTAAGCCTCCAAAGGATGAAATAGGGCCTCCCAAGGCCATATGTCATCATCCAAGGTGAAAGCAAGGTGTAAGAGTTACATGTCACATAAAAACATTAGGTGGTTTCCAAGTGGCAAGAAAACCCCATCATCTCAATCAAACCCTCCCACATGATGTCATCATGAAAATCCCAATTTCCAAGGTGGAGAAGATAGAGTCAAGGTGGAGAGAGGGTACCTCTCCTCTCTGCATGGTTTCCAATCTGAAACAAGCGCAACGTCCTCCATCAAGTGGTTGAGTAAGGAATGGGTGCACTACCCAAAGTATGGGATTTATGCCAATATTTTTTCCATCATGACCATATCTAGCAAATGAAATCCCAATTGTCCAGTGTCCAAGGTCCAAAAGATGTGAGAGTCCGTGCTTGAGTATGTAAAACAATCAAATGAATCAGTGCTCCACATCACACATGCCATGTCTTTTAATCAATGAAAAACAACCTAGGTGAAAGCATGGGACATCCTTCAAAGGACCATGTTAGGTGCATCCAAATCAATCAAAGTTATGGAATTAAGTAAGACCAATGTTCACAAGGTATAAAAGTCCTTATATCATATAAAGTAAGCCATTACTTAATACAAAGTCCATATTAACAATTCACATCATGTATCCCCTTCAAACTTTACATTAGCTCAAGACTTCATGTAAGTTGGCAAGTTTAGGTATGTGAGGGATAGTAAAGGACACTATTAGGTGTGCCACCAAAAGAAGAAAATAAAATACCCAAGTAGAGGGATATTTCCTAGGGGTATGTAGGAAAGAAAAGAAACCTTCAAAGAGTAAGAGATGTGAAATGGATTGGGCTTACTTCATGGTTATGACATCATTAGGTCCATTTCTATAACCACCATTGTAGAGGGTGCACTTGCTCTTGAGGTACCCTTTTCTAGGCGATACATTTTTCCACCCCTTAATTTTCCCTTTCATTGATTTTCAAGTCCGCTTTATAATTTTTAAAGCATTAACATTCATTGCTTTATGGGACTGGGGAGAACACGAAAAAGGGTAGAGCTCAAGTATGGACCGTGTCTTTTAAATGTCCTTGTATTTTCCCATTTCCTTTCTTTCTTTCACAATATTCTTTCTTTATCATTTTTACTAGCAATTGTAATCAACCTCTAGGCATTTATCCCCTATTCTCATGAGACAATGAACCATGATTGATGCCTAAAGTTTAGTACACTATGACATGCTCCAGGATGGAAGTGTTAAGTATGGGGGGGAATAGAACGCTACTCTTGTTAAGCTCCCCTAGTAATACCCCTATTTCTTGGGGGTGACAACATTGGACTAGAGCACCAATGATAGTCACCAAGGTGAAACAAGGTAGCAAGAATAACTTCTTGAGATTATGATTCATTATCCAACTTCAACCAATGATCCTCATTAACCTGCCTAATATATTAAGTATGACACTTCATATGAAACAAGGGATAATGTATGACATTGGTCTACCATCTCCCAAGAACCATTTTGATTGGATGTGATGAGATGCGATGGCGAAGAAGAGGCATTTGAGGGGTTTTTGGGCTTCTATTTGTGGACATGATCATCATCATCATGGTCAGAATCACTGTCTTCATTGCAGGCCATGAGGCTTGATCTCCTGTAGTTACCCCTAGGTGATAGCGGGTAACATCTAGCTCCAACACAGGGACATGTGCTCACTGTAGAGTGCATGCGAACCTCAACATATATGGTAGTCTAAGACTTGTACCCTATAACCACTTCTAACAACACTAACACATCAATAGTAAAAGGTAGGGGATATGATCCACCTAGGTTAGTATAAAATCAAAAGTCATGCTGGAAAGGAAAAAATTCACTAAAGCTAAGATATACATGATAAAGCAACAATAGAATAAGCAATGCAAGTATCTATCATGGATGCATAACAAGAAATGAGAATGCAATAACATGTATATTCAAGATGAATGCAAGGCTATACTATCATGAATGTATGATGCAAATATATACAAATGAAATGCATGGATGCAAATGAACTACCTACCTACCTACTCTAAGGTATTCCTAAGAAGTCAAGTCTCTTCCCTGTGATGGTGTTTGAGAAGGGACACACTAATGGGTAGTTTTAGTCTCCTTCTCTCTAGTGTATATAAGTAGAAGGAATCATCGACGAGCTTCTTCCCAACCTTGTAAGGGCCTTTCCATAAACAATCAAAATCGTTGTGCATATTTGGTTTTCCCTTTCTTTTGTCCCACATGAGTACTAGTTTCCCTTCTTGAAAATATTCCTTCCTTACTTTGGATTCAATTACTTATTTTATGCCTTGAGTACTTCTTCCTTGCTCCAAATTAGGTGGATGGGACATTATTAAAGCAATGTTCTTTTGGTCATCTTCTTGCAACTTTGTATCACTTCCCTTTTTTAGAATTGTGATGGAACCCAGATATTTGTCTTTGCATTTATCAAGTTGTCTTTGGTAATCTTCCCTTCTAGGCCATATTATATCTATGATGTTTTTCTCTTGAGAAAAACAAAGATCATTTGGGTCAAAATCAAGAGGGCAGTCTATGGGTTCTTTAGAATAATCCCCTCCTGAAGGTATGTCAAATTCATAATCATTTTCAATATACTCCACGTGGATTCTATTTTCTGGTTGATTGTATAAGATAATGTTATCTTCATCACTTATTGGGATAGTGGCATAAGATAAGTCCATGTGTACCATACAACCCAGTGTTGCAACCCATTTCTTGGATAAGAGAATTCCACATGTATCAAGCACATCAAGAACTATAACATCCATCACAATAACTATTTCAAGATATTTTGCAAGGTGAACTTCTATATCTTCTATCAAACCATATACCCAAATGGGTCTAGAATCAATTCCAAAAACATTTCCATAAGGTATCGTGATTTCCAAGCCTAGTTGTCTCATGACCTTTAATGTCATGGCATTTGTTGATGCCCTAGAATCAAGCATGCAATTGTGAAGCCACTTATAATTTAGCAGCAAGGAGATAAATAAAGGGGGATATTCCTCATTGGTTCTTCTAAGATGGTTTGATTGCAATAGTATAGGAGGATCCCAAAGTCCCCCTTATACCCTTAGAAATATTTCTACCTTGTTTCTCATGGAAGGGATATTTATTATCTCTATGAGGGGTACAAGTATGTTCACCTTTGCCAATATTCCATCCATGTCAATGTTCAAGTCTATATCATCATTTCTAGGAAAAGGAGGTTGAGGGGGAACCTTATCATTTGATGATATATGAGGTATTGGTCGAGATACTATAGGATCACTAGGATGGGCTTGGGGCACATTCTTTTATATAGTATAAACTTGTAACTTCTTCTTCCTAAGCCTCTCCCTTGAATCTTCATCCATTTGGTTCAATATTTCCACCCTAGCTCTCCTAGAAACCTCCTTCTTGTTTTCCTTGAGTTGTTCTTGGGTTACATTGAAGTACTCTTCAGAGGATATTCTATATATAGGGTCCAATGTATCAAGGAAGTTCATGTAATCAAGACCTTCATCACTAGAACCACTTCTTGGGAATTCATGCTCCCAATGTGCATCTCCACAAGGAAAAACACCAAGGGGTTTCTTCTTGGTGTATAACAAAATTAGGAGCCAAGGTATTAGGGCACCTTGGTTAATTTGGAGGCATGGGATTCCATATCGGGTTTTGTCTTTGGGGTTGACCTTTTTAAGGAGGCCTCATATTCCATTGTTGAATCCTTTCCATATTAGTGACCTCCTTCATCAATAAGGTTTGGTTTTGAGCAAGGCTACTTATGGATTCTTCGATCTTCTAGACCCAAGGAGTGACCAAGACTTGGGTTTGGTTTAGTGTTATGCAAATTTCTCGGCTTTGTAGGATTGAGTTGGTTAGAGCTTAGAAAATTAGCTTGATTGGATTTTTGAAGTTAGCTTGGAGCTTGATGATTTTTGATAGAATTCTGATTTATGTTGTCAAGATAGATTGTTAGTACCTCAAACTTCCAAATTCCCAACAAGCCTTGAAGGAGCCTAAGAAGAAGCCACTTGGATGGAGTAAAATATTTTATCTTCCAAAATCAAGCCTTTTGTTGCCCCTAGAGAATGACTCAATTCTCCCCAACAATGGTGCCACAATTATGCTATCATAGGATTTTTACTTGTGAAAATCCCTCCACAAGATGTTAATCTTATGTAACAATTGGAGGTATATACCATTGTCACCTAAGAATATACTTTCCTCCTTTTAGTTAAGGAATGAGGTCCACCACAAGGGAGGCTTCCCTAGTGACCTCAAGAGATGCTATAACAAGCTAGGGAAAGTATATAAAACCCCTATATTGTTCAATCAATAAGTTAAACTAGTTCTAGGAGAGGTGAATGGAATAATTGGTTTAAACAAGGTAATTGGGAAAGCTATGCAAGACGATAAACTTTTCAATACATAGAATCATCAATTACCAAGTTATATTGCATATCAATCACCTTTAGACACTAGATAACAAGAAAAACCAATTGTTGTTGTAAAATTGCAGCAGTAAGCCAATATATAACAACAATAGATCATTTGCAACAACAATGGGTAAATCAGCCCAGGAAATTAACAATTTTATCTCAAAATTAGCCTTCAACAAGTAGTACAATAATCAATTGCTAAACAAGATTTTTGAGCAAGTTTTTCCAGCATATTAAGTAAGTTTTCATCAATAAATTGCATCCCTAATGGTTGTAGCATTCACTTTATGAAAACAACAATTTATTCAATGATTAAGTAAAGCATTGATGAACAATTATCATACCAATGATGTCATAAAGCTAGATCAATTGAGGGTTTTGAGAGTTGTTGAGAGTATATAGCATCACAATCAATAAGACCAGTGTCGTCTACCTTTGCTAGGGAAAATGGAGTCAAGATAAAGGAGGACAAGAAAAAGGGAAGGTGAATATATGTTCCCTAGAGCTATCCCCTTATAGAACTAGGTCAAATCTTGAAGGAAGAAACAACTAGGGTTTATCCACTCATAAACACTAGGTGTTGTCCCACTTTCTCTAGTGCATCTAGAAAATATCATGAATTGAAATAGGTCTTGAACCTCTGGGGATAACCACTCATAACCCCTACAATCAAACCCTAGATAAGAAAAACCATAAGAGGATAGCCTCTAGGAGTTCCAACTGTACTTGTTCCATAGTTGAGAAGAGCATCCAAGAGTGGGATCTGAGATCATAATAGAAGAGGATGAATATTATATAAAATCCATTCAGGCCATATTGTCAAAGGGAACTCCATAGTGAGTGCTCATTTCTTTGTATTTTCATTTTCATAACAAAAGAAAAGAGAGCAGAGCATAAACCCCACTTTGTATCTGGGTTTTCTCATGTATCAGGTTTCCCAGGATACATCTTATGTTCATTCATGTGGATGGTGTGTTCATTTTCTTATTCTTTCATTGTGTATCTAGTTATCCTCATAAACTTGAGAAATAAGCTTGTGATAAAAATCTGAGATCTAAGGAAATAAACCCGCATAATAAAATAGTTCAACATAATACAAGATCTGTTGTGATGAACTATTCTAGTGAAATATCCATGACAATTTACAAATCATCTATATTGTGATGAACTATTCCAATGGAATATCCATGACAATTTATAAATAATATTGGTATCATACAATTTTTTTGGGGGTTTTTGTGGAAATTTACAGGATCCGTGAATTGTTTTTAAGAAGGAAGTTGTAGAACCCTAGCCATGGTGGACGAGTCTAGTCATAACAACCCTTGGATTGCAATAGAAGAGATATTTGTGGGGCTAGAAGAGAAAGTCATTGATATCTCTCACAACATGGCCATCCTCGTGACAAATCCAATTAATAAGTTTGGACCTTTTGGGGAGGTTGGTGGCTCTAAATCATAAGTTGGATCAGATGAGAAATTGGGAGATAGTGGAGATGCAGAAAATGAGTCAAAAAAGGACCCTAAGAAAGAGTAACCAAGTGAATCCAATTCCATCACTTTCACCACCTCTATTTAAAATTAAATTTAAAGTGGACATCAAGCCATATCAAGGTGATATTGATGTTGTTAAGTTGAATCATTGGTTTCAAAAGTTATAAGTGTATTTAAGTGTCTGCAATATAGAAGGAAAAATAAAATTTAATTTTCTTGACTAAAACTAGAGGGCCATGCACTAACCTAGTGGGAAAGAGACACATAGACACTTAGGCTAGAGAGTGATCCACCGATAACTAAGTGGGAGGTGTTCAAAACCCTCATCAAGTCTCAATTATACCATATTTGGTAGTAGAGGACCAATGGATCTGTTGGAATCACTTTAGGAAAAATAAAGGGTAGAGTGTGTAAGAGTACAACACCAAATTCAGGAAGATGGAAATCATGTTAGGTACCTCTTCCAAGAACCTAGACATACTCATCAAGTATATAGGGGGTCTACACAACCATTTTTGAAAGAAAGTGATCATATTCAAATAAAAAACCATTCATGAGGCTTGTGTGAAAGCATAGTATCTAGAGAAAATATACCATAAGAAAGGAAAACCAAGTGGTTCTAAACAATAAAACCATCAATATGATTCCAAGGATGGGAAGAAGAAGTGGAAAGGAAAAGAGAAGAAAATGATAGCTACTGCACATAGTTGAAATGATATAAAAAACCACTGCAACCTTTGTAATATCAGTGGTAACACTCAAGATAAGTGTTGGAAGATGCATCTAGAGATGAATCCAAAGAGCCATAAAAAGAATGCTAAGAAGAAGAACCTTCTAGCCACAGATTCAAGCAACCTAGTAGAGAGAAGCTCATATGTGAATGAGAAAACTGTTTGCACCTCAATGTAGAAGGAGGTGAATTTGAATATCCTTAATCACAAGGAAGAGAAGGAGATCACTAAACTCTTCCACATTAATATCTAGGTCCGAAAGAACAAGGTGGATGCTATATTCGATTCTAGTTCATGTGACAACCTCATAGCAATTCATCTGGTCAACAAGCTTAGGTTGGAATTTCATGATCATCCTAGTCCATATCCATTGGGATGGGTAAAAAATGATGCAAATCTCAGAGTCATGAAACAATGTCAAATCAAGTTTTCTATAAGTGAATATTCTATTGATGAAGTGGAGTTATATGTATTACCCCTTGACATGTGTTGTGTGGTGTTTGAAATCCCCTACATATATATGAGGGATGTGATCTTCATGATGGGAGAAAACTAGTACTACCTGATCAAGGATGGAAAATATTACATCATCAACAAACACAAAGGTAAGTCAAAGATCTCTTTGGTATGTTCCAACCAAGCCAAAATGTTGATTAGTGCTAGTAAGAAGTATGTACTTCTTTTCATAAGAGAGAATTAGTGAGGTGATGAATTGATAAGAGTAAAGTTTCCATGGAGGGATGTACTAAAGAGCATAAACATTAGTTGGAGGATTTTTTGTAGGCATATAGAATAGTGTTCCATGATCCTAAAGTGTTACTTCCTAAGACATAAGTGGAGCATAAGATACAGTTGTTGCTTGACTTCCCATTATCAAATAATGGGGTTTATAGGTAGTTTGTTCTAGAAGCAGATGAAGTGAAGAAATAATTGTTGGAACAAAGAGTAATTTGACCAAGCATCTCACCCTGTGGGACACCTATCATCATAGTACCCAAGAAGGATGGGACTTGGAAAATGTGTATCAACTACAAAGATTTGAACAAGATCACACTCAAGAATCGACACCCTCTACCTAGGATTGATGATTTGTTAGACTATTTGTAGCATGCCAAGTACTCTACCAATTTGGATCTCAAATCAGGATACCACCAGGTACGCGTTAAACAATACGACACCTTGAAGACCACCTTCAAGACAAGGCAAGTTCTGTGTGAATGGCTAGTCATTCATTTTGGTTTATGTAATGCACTAGCTACATTTATGCCAATGATGAATGATGTATTGCATCCCTATTTAGATTCATTTGTAATAGTGTATTTTGATGACATATTGGTTTACAACTCTACCTAGAAAGAGATCTCACATCTCATGGAAGTGTTAGAGAATTTGAAAAGTCATCAATTGTTGGCTAACCTCAAGAAATGTGAGTTTTCTTAGTAGTCATTAGTGTATTTAGGGTACATGATTAGTAGAGGGGAACTCAAGATAGATCCTGTAGAGATGAATGCCATCCTCAAGTGGTCAATTCTGACTAATTTCACTAAATTTAAGATCTTTGTTGAGACCATGCAGTACCTACGAAAGTTCACAACATCATTTCTAGTTGTAGTTGGGCCACTCCATGCCATAACAACATGTGGTAAGAGTTTCCAATGGGGAAAGAATCAACACAAAACTTTCAATGAGATAAAATGTAATATTAGTCAAGCACCAATCCTTCCATTAACTAACCTGCAGAATCCCTTCGTATTAGAGATGTATGCAAGTGGATATGCTATGGGAGCAATCTTGATGCAGAGAGGTAAGTAGATATGCCATCATTATGAAATGTTTCATGGGAGAGTCCTGAACTACCCTACATATGATAAGGAACTCTATGTCCTGGTTTAAGCTATTAAGAAGTAGGAGAACTATTTTATGGGAAAGGAAAACACTATCCACATGGATGACCAACCACTACAGTATTTGCAAGAAAATAATAATCTTCAACAAACTAGACACTACAAGTGCATGAGGTTTTTGTAACAGTTTCATCTAATCATCAAATATAAGAAGGGAAACACTAATAAGTTGGTTGATGTGCTTTCAAGGCTACCCACATCCAATATTACAACTTTCGGAACTCTTATGCACATGGAGACTTTTATCTATGATGCATACAAAGAGGCATACATAGAAGGTGAGGACTTTAAAGAGGTGTTTCAGTAGCTGTAGGGCCAAATTCATGTAGAATAAGGTGACATAAAGGTTGACTATCATTTCCGTAATGGGTTTCTATACAAGCTAGACAAGCTCTAAGTTTGTAAAGGTGAAAGATTGTAGCTTATCATAGAGGCTCACACCTCCAAGGTTGTAGGACATTTTGGTGTTGGGAAGACAGTTTCCAACTTACAAAGGTATGTAATGGCCTAGATTGCAACAAGATGTATCTCAACATATTATAGGATACATACTTTGTTGTACTTTGTTGGATAGAAAGCAAGGTTTATACCATCACTTATAGCCACTCAACCTTGGAAAAGCATTTCCATAGATTTTATGCGTGTCTTTCCAACAACTATAAAGGGACATGACTATTTATTTGTGGTAGTTGATAGGTTCAACAAGATGTGCATTCTTATGTCTCGTAAAAATACCATCAAAGGAAAAGAAGCAACAAACATGTTCTTTGAATAGATCTGGGTGCACTTTGATATACCAAGGAGCATCATCTCATATGGAGATACTATATTTCTTAGTGCCTTTTGGACTATACTTTGGGAAAATATGGAAACCAAGTTGAATACATATACAACATTCCATCCATAGACAAATGGGAAAACAAAAGTAGCCAATAGGACATTTTTTAAGCTTTTGAGAGGTTACAATCAAAAGCATCCAAAGACCTGGGATGAAAATCTAATCTATATTCAACACTATTGTAGCATAGAAGTCCATACTTCTATTGATAAGTCCCATTTTGAAACTTTCTTTGGGTATTTTCTATCTTCACCCTTGGATGTTGTATATGGATAGAAAGGAGGAGTGAGGGAAGACATAACAAGAGAAGCATTTAAAGAGAAGATTTTTTTTTAAATGATTAGTAAGATACATTCACAAGTACATGAGACATTGAAAAATTTACAAGAAAAGTATAAGGCCAAACATGATTAACATAGAACTGAAAAAACATTCAAGGTGAAAGACAAAGTTTGGTTGTAACAAAACAAAGAAATGCTAGAGGATCTTGGTAAGAAGATCAAAGCTTTGCGGTATGGTTCTTTTGAGGTATTGGAGAAGGTGGGTAATAATTCCTATAGAATCATTCTACCCCCATATATGCAAATTTACATAGTAGTGAATGTGGAAAATATGAAACTCTATGAACCTTCCATGTTGGATTAGGAAATTGAGGAGTATGTCCTACCTACCATAGAGGAATTAGGACTAGGAGATTAGGTAGAGTTTGAAAAAGAGACAATTTTGCAAAATAAATTCAGAACTACTATATAGGGGTAGCATGAGCTTTGGTAGATCAGGTTGAAAGGACAACTTCTAAGTAAGGAAAAATGCTACTCCAGGGAGAAGCTAGAGGAAACAATTCCTCACACCATTCAATAAAATATTTTGGGGACCAAAAACCTTCCTAAATGGAGAGGTATGATTTGGAATGGATCATTATATAATTTTTTATCTATATTTGTATTTTATGGGTGGAAGAATTATAAGAATTGGTTTGTAGGGCCCATTTTAGTGGTGGGTCTCAATTTGGAGATTTGGGATCTGGAACCTTATAGAGCTATTTGGAGGAATTAAATGGAATTTTGAGGTAAAACATTTTCAATCACAACTCACACCCCCTTGATGTTATTCTGCACATCGAGACCTTTCCAATGGTGAAAATATCACCTCAATTGGAGTTCATATGCGAAAGTTATGCTTCCCGCAAGTTGACCTACATTATGGACCACCATGGTACCAAGTGGATGCCATGTCAACACCATTACTCACATGTGGATTTTCAAGAAGATTCTATAAGGTCCAAAGCACTAACACTAATTGAGGGTTGAGGTATACAAAAACCCTAACCCTAGATGGCTATCAAAATATGTTAAACACTAGGCCACGAGGAGGAGAGGGGGTTCCATTCTTTTAGCATTGTACTTGTTCCATTGTTGAGAAAAGCATATAGGAGTGGGATTTGAAAGTGTAACAAAGAAAGAGGAAAATTATATAGAAGCCATTCAGGCCAAATTTTCAAAAGTAACTCCACAATGAGTGCCCATTTTTTTGTATTTGCATTTTCATAATTGAAGAAAAGAAAGTAGAGCATAGGCCTAACCTTCTAGCTAGGTTTTCTACCATATTGGGTTTCCTAGGAAACATCTTGTGTTCATTTGTGTGGATGGTGTGTTCATTTTTTATTTATTTTTTAATTTCATATTCAATTATCTTCATAAACTTAAGAAATAAGATAATGATAATAAATCTCAGATCTGAGGAAATAAACCTACATAATAAAATATTTCAGCATAATATAAGATCTATTGCAATGAAGTTCTAGTGGAATAACTATGGTAGTTTATAGATCAATCCTATTCTCCATGTTGATTCTAGGTTGGATAGTTTTTGTTCAAGAAGCAAGACAATGGGAAAGGAGGCACTACCACATGAGTTCCTTGGAAAACTTGTTAAGTTGTGGGAGGTAGGTTGACAGGATCGAGGAATAGTTGAGTAAGGAATAGATGAGTAAGGATAGGTAATCACAATGATAGTGCCAAATCAATGGACACTTGCTTGGAGGAGTAAGGAAATTTTATTTTAAGTAGACAGATGGAGATAGAGAAGGAGTTGACTAAGAAAATGTTGACATTTGACTTGGACGGTGCAACTAGGAATGCATGCCAGGTTGACAAAGAAGGTTTCTCGCTCACCTTTGTATATGTGGACTTAGGATGAGGTAGAGTGCTCCTTGGGTAGTTTGAGGATGATTTCCATATCACCCAAAGATCAAAAGGATCGTTGGTTGAAGATTAAAGAAGTACTAGTGCAGATGTACTTCTCTTAAGCAAGAGGCATGGATTTTTTTCAGTTGGCTCATCTGACTTAGAGTGCTTTGAATATATTGTTGGTGCATTTGAGGGTTGTGGTTGTGATAGCCATTTTCCACCCTCCTCTAGAGTGTTTATTTGTAGGATGTGACTTTATGGTTGGAGGCAAAGGTGGTGACTTTACCTTGGTCGATTAGAGTTGTATAGGTAGACTGAAGTGCAACATGAAGAGATCATTTTGGCCATGAAGACATGCATTCTCATGACTTGGCATGATAGTTGGATTGGCCACCTGACTATTTTAAGACTTAGAGAGTTCAATGTACAGAAACATGGCAAAGTTGGTCAAAGTAATGATGTAGTAGTAGGTTTGGACATGCAACACTTAAACATTTTGATAATCTTCTTAATAAAAGTTGGGTTGTAGTATCAATAGGAAGCCACAACAGTGTTGGATCAGATTATAGTTGCAACAAAAACACGAAGTAGTAATAGGAGACATTGTTGACAGAGTTGGGAAAACGTGCACTTGTCCATGGAAGAAATTGGATGTAGGGAATTTGCATGGCAACTCTGGCATGAATAGTGCAGAGTAATTGGGAGTGTTGATTGTAGATGGATACATGGGTTTGATAACATACTTAAGGATAGTGGGGTCTTGAGGATGTTTTTGAGGATGACAACAACTTTCAGTGGGGGAGGATGTAAGGCCTTTACCTTGAGTGGTGTCATGCACCTCCTCCGCACAATCACCTTGGTGGTTAGTGGCTAACATAGATGGACATATTGGATGGATGATGCCTAGATGATTTAGTCCTAGACACCTTGGCTCGTTGGCAAGGTGCACCTATGACAAGTTGGGTGACCCGTGGATAGACAGGTGCACCACAGACCATGGAAG
>JASDQU010436530.1:12503-23779 GCA_032191745.1 Picea mariana
GTTACTCGCCATCCCATGCTTAGTGACGGCGAGTAACAGGTCACAATGAGGTGATTGGACGCGTCTTAAATGTTGAACTGAGAGTTGTTGAGTTATGAACGCGCCGTGAAATAAAATGCGGGATCGAAGTTTTATGGTGCATGGTATATGGCCTGGGATGGGCATGCAACAGCTCAATTAATACACCATGCAGCAGCTTCCCAATGATTGGGCTGCTGCATGGTGGATAGCCTTCGCCATGTCGAGGGAGGAAGGCACAAGTGGTCAAATCCCAAGGGATTGTGGGTATTGAGGAAGTCACAAACAGTGTAAACAGGGCTGGAAAGGAAGTCAATAAAAAGATGACATGGTAGGAGGAGATAGGTCCGGTTTGGGTATCGAGAAAGGCACAAACATAGAGAATGAATAGTGTAAGCAACCTTGGAAAGGAAGTCAATAATAAAGACGACGACTTGGCAGGAGGAGACACGTTCAAAACTAGAGAAAGAGGACTTGGCAAGAGGATACACGTTCAAAACTGGATGGGTGGTTTGGAATAATCTTAGGGGTGAACAATAATGGTGGTTTTTCAAAACCTATCCCTAAGATATGCCTTTGACATAATAAATTCATGATTTGTAGGTTAGTGATGAACTGTTGTCTTAGAATACTATATAAATTAATGATTTGTAGGTTAGCTATGGATATTAGAATTGCAATAGTAATCCCCAAAGGTTCTATTGGGCATGTGTGCCACATCTCCTCAATGTTCTCATGACGAGTGTTGAAAATATAGATTAGGAAACCTCCCACTCTCTCTACTTCAAAGGGGAAGACATGAGTTAGTTTAAGGAAACTCGTTGTAAAAGCCACAAGTTCTTGCTAATACCAATTTGGTTTAGGTGGCGTTTTGAACTCAATCCCTACAATGATAGTGTTGGCCTTTTATACAATTAATTTAAGCGTTGAATTTCTTTGTATACAGGTCCCATAAATTATAGAGGAAGACTACTCAAAGCTGAGAGGACAATCACCAAACACAAGTTTCATTTTAATGACAAAAAAAAAATTATAAATTTCCATGATTCTCCATTCTTGAAACTAAACTTCTATCTATTGATTACAACAACTCGCCAACCTAAGCTATATGTATGCATATAAATTCAACACATAAATTTGATTATGGATATTTTCACCAATTACGCAATAAGAATTTCCATTGAATTCATTCATCCTAAGTTATATGTATGCATATAAATTCAACACATAAATTTGATTATGGATATTTTCACCGATTGCGCAATAAAAATTTCCATTGAATTCATTCATAATATCAAATAAATGACAATTTTACCTTTCTGGAGAAAAATGGGAAAAATGAGTGTCAAAGAGCTAAGAGGACACAAAAATGAATAATATGTGAAACAATAAGAAAAACATGGATAGTACAAAAACTAACTCCTTTGTAGACCCATACCTTCTTTCGTGGTGTGTCTCTAACCATTTTGTTCTCTTCTTGAATTTACATAGCTAATTCCCATCCACCTATTAGAATTTTAAAAAGGAGCCTTGTACACACTAGGATGAAATATTCCGCCACCAAGTGTCAACCCTATGCACGTAAATGCATAAATTTGTGAATATCGGTTAATATGACGAGGAACATGGAGCAATCAATTTGTTGCCATGATTACACATCAATATATAAGGTGGGGAAAGAATATAACCTCTTTGCATACCTTACATGTTGGACATCCGTTGCTTTCTTAAAAAACATCTATCTAACCATAATTTTGTGTTTTATTATAAATTTATTTTTTTAAACATTTAGATTTTCAACGTAATTTGTTATTTTTACATTGTTCACTTAATTTGGATAGGAATCGCCTTTTAAACCACCATTATTACATTATGTTATTACATAAGATTTTTAGTTATGTCAAAATTAAATTTCAAAGTAATAATAATAATAATAAGTTTTTTTATAAAAATTCATTAGATGGGTGTTTTTGGTAGTAGTTTGATAGGATCTAGGTGGCACTTGCATGTAAGTCCACTCGAGTCGCTTCATGTTATTAGTCATATACGGTATTGGGGAAGTACTCCACCCCTCATGACCATACCACCATGTCTCTTATAGTGCGAGCAACTTTAGTTGATGATGAGACCACTATCATGAAACATCATTAATTCAAGAGGTTTCTGGGTTTTTATGGATAGAATGGGTTTGATGGAAACATGGAAACATCGAGTCTCAAGATCATGAATTGGTAGGGTCTAGTATATTCTCACCAAGTCTCATCCTCTGTCATTTCTGGTAAGCTCTCTAGTTGTTTCATTGTCTTGTTTTGTTTGGTTGTTATTGTGTTATGGGGTAGAGATACCACAGTGAAGGTAGAGGTGGCTCTATTTGTTCCTAGAACTAAACTACCAACCCTCTTGTCCAACCAATCCCACTCCCTCCCATCTTCAACTCTCTCTAGCAATTGTAATTCTAGTCCTTCCTTTGATATCCTTGACCAATACAATGGGTTTACCATGAAGAAAGACGAGGAAGGTGAATGGCTTGAATCCAACAAGCAAGGTCATGGATGAAGTTTTAAACATACTGCTAAAACTACCCCTACCAAAAAAACACCTAGTGCATAACTAAGGCCCAAGTGGATGCAATGAAAGATATAGATAACTTCCATTGTAGGTTTTCTCAATATGTTAAGAATGAGGTCGCAAACATGGAGCAAACTATCTATCAAAAAAGAAGGAAACTCTCAAATCTTCAACTAGAAACAAAGTTTGAGGACTGGATGTTAGACACTGGGTATTATAGGTCTAGAGACACCAAAGTTTTTAAGCTTATTGAGATTTAATGGATCAATAGGGGCTTCATTCCCTAGGTGGTGGAGGAGAGAGGACAATAACATCAAGTTATTATACAAAAATTGGACCTCCTAAATAATAAATTCGAGGCAATTTGCAAAGAATTCTTTGACATAGAGTTTAGGGTTTCTTATCACATAGATTCCTAGGAAGATCCTGAAGTAGTTGCTTGCCAAGCTTAAAATTTTGTGGGCACACCATCCAACCCCATGAGAATAGATGAGGACCTAGAAAATCCTATGGACATACATAACTAGTAGGCTCTCTTCTTGATTCCATAAGGGTGGCCTTTATGTCTTTCTCTAACAGGATTACTAGGTCCATCATATCTCTTTCTAGAATTTTGTTTGAGGCTCTCTTTTATGTTTTATTCAGTCATGTCATTATACTATAGGGGGCTAATGACTCTGTATTGTGCTTGGTATCTTTTTTAAACAATCTCTATGTCTTTTTGGAACTATTGTGAACCTGGTTTCCCATGGGATAGGTCACAAACAATCTTGTATGTACGTTTTACTGTGATATATTCATATTAAGCTAATTAAATTAAAAAAAAAGTTCTTTGTAAAATATTATCTCATAAGTAATAGTTTTTTTTTTTTTGTTTCTCCCTAATGGAAGTCATCAATTCCTAAAAATCATATCAAAGATCTTTGCATTTGTTTTCACTTGTTCCTAAATTATAAATTACGAATCCAAACCTTTGAGTGTGCTTCGATATTATATTTTTTATTCATAATATCAATGAATATGTATTGCATCCCATATCAATAAATATTGTGATTTCATATGTTCACTTTTCCTAGATTATAAATTTTAAGATTTTTTATTCAGAGTGTCAAAGAATATATACTACATAATTACATCTAACACTGAGTCCAGTTAGGAAAAATTGAAAGGGATCCTAAAATCTATTCCTCATACTCAATTGGTCTTATTTCCATGCACTCAATTGGGTAGTAAGGATGGCCTTCCACATGGATAGAATTGCCTCATAAGTTTATTCCATGCGTTCTATCCTTTGCAACAATTGTGTTGTCTACTACATCAAACAAATACATTATATCCTTTGTAGTAGTTATATTGTTTACTAGAAATTATATGTCATCACTTTGAATGTATATACTCATCAAAATCATCAATGGAAAGGGCATCACCACTGTAATGACACTTGTTAGACTAAAGACTTCGATTTTCTTAAAACATTAGTAATGTCTAAGCATTAAAAAGACTATTTTTTTAGGAATTGAGTAGTGGTTTTTCCTTCTTGTTCATGTTAACGATTTCGAGTTTAAACTAGTAGAATCTATGGAACATTCATTTTTCACTTATGTTTTTTACTTCAATCCATACATCTCGTTGAAAAATTAGGTCATTGATCTACATACTATGCATTCACTATTTTTATTTGTTTTTGAAATTGTGATAGAGTTTTCCACTTCTATCAAGTGGTGGTGTTTCTCATCAACATTCTATCTAATAGGTTTGTGACTTCGCTCTAGTATTTCTTTCAAAAGAATTTTATGTCAATTTTCATTCTTTACTTTGCATAGTAAGTCAGTATGTGACCATACTTGAAGCATTTTCTCCATTTTCTCCTCAATCTTATTGGATACATTGATCCATGGCTTAACACTCGATTAGTCCACAATATTATTTAAAGAGCATGCAAGGTCATTTGTCAACGATCTATTGTGAGAAACTCTTAGTAATATTTTTTCTTTTGCATTAATAAATTGCCTCAAGTGGCCACGTTGCTTGGGGCCATGGATGTTTCCCATAGGGGTTTTACCATGTAAAAACATCGATGTGTTGATATCTAATCTGGTTGCGTGAGTGGTTACTAAAGGTGTTCATCCTCTATTAGAATACATGTGTTTTCGAACATGGTATTAGAGCTCGTTTGAAGACTTTCTCCCATTGTAGATCAAGATCATGAAGTTCTGTTGCTGCATCTTTGGTTTTTTATATTTTCATACATTTTGGCCTGAGAGGACTATTCCATTGCATCCAAAACACTCATTTCAGTTAGAAACGTTTTTAATTTAACTCGAAAAGGTTCTTGTTTTCCCAAGATACAACCATTACAGACAGATCTGGAGGTATAAAGCCTGAATATGCCCTTTTTAATTTTTTTATAGAAATATTATTTCGGTTTTTTGTTTTTTTTGTGGGTTGCTGCTCTTTCCAATATGCATATGCTCTTTCCCCTATGCTTTGTGTGATCTCAACAAATTAGAAATGGATCGGAAAGTATTTTATTGTCTACATATGTTCTTTGTCATGTGCTCTGTGTGATCTCAGCAAATCAGAAACAGAGGGAAAACTTGCATTTTCTAGGTAAGCTAACCGATATCTAACCCTTGTTGTTGAGAAGCAATTTTTTTTGTGTGTGTGAATTCATGAAAATATTTTTTTTAGCACGAACTTCAAGGCCATCTTCCACAACAACAACAAAAACAACACTTTACATCTCCTTCTTAAGATTATAATTTGTTTTTCACTAGCTCACTTGGTTGAAAGTTGCTTTATTTAGTAAGAGGTCTTGAGTTCAAGTCTTTGTTTTGTTAATTTTTTAAAAATTTCATAGTTTATTTTAATGTGCATTTTGCTTAAATTATAAAAGTGAATCACTATTAAATAACTTTAATATTTTCTTTTAAGTTATTTTTTTCATGCAACTTTCATTTATAAAGTAATTTCATTGTAAAAGTGACTCTCACTTGTTGTATAAAAGTGGGTCACTGCATAAATAACTTATTTGTAAAAGTGAGCTTATAGGGAAAGTTAGATAATGAGGAACATCACCACATGGACCAACGTCTACTTGCCATGTGGCTCTTTGTTTACCGCTTATGCCTTTTTCAAAAGGGCATAGCTTTCGCATTTGAAGTATGTTTTCAATGCCATTTTTTTTAAACAACCTATTTTTTGAGAGATTTCCATCCAGACCATCAATTTCATCCTTTAAATCCATATTCTTTGTATATTTTAATATGGATTCTCCCAATGATCTTTTGCTTACCAATACCAACTACTTCTCATGGAAATACCATATGGAGGATGTACTAAGAAGTAAATGACTGTACCAGATTACCTTGGGAAAAGAATAAGAACCAACTGACGATGAAAATAAAGTCAAATGGGCTAATAAGAGTGATGAAGCACGTGGAATAATCATAATGTCCATCTCTTATTATTTAAGGTTTCACCTTCAAGGAATTGATGCCCCTGATGAAGCTTCGGAAAAAATCTTCAAGCTATGTTTGGTAAACACAATATTATTTAATCGCACTAGTTAGAAAATCCATTAATGACTTTAATTCCTAATGATTTTCCTTGCATTGATAATTATTTATTTGAGTTCAAAACACTTAGAATTTTATGTATAGATTATAAACTAGATCTGAAGGAAGACTGATTCATATATGTTATTCTTGAAAAGCTTGGTAGTGCATATTCTGTCTTTGTATCTACCTTTTATGCCACCATATAAGCTATAGGGAGTGATTATAAATAACCCTATCTTGAATCTTTTTGTGATGTTCTGATTCAAGAGCAAGATAAACTTGTGCAACTTGAATTGATCAACACTGTAGGTACATCCAAGAAATCCTTAGTGGCCTAGAAGAAAGATAAATCCAATACTCCTAAGAAGCAACATCCTCACCACAAAAACAAGCAAAACAAGGGTTCCAAACCCTCTTAGTTGGCTTCAACTCCTAATGGTGACAAAGGAGAAAAATCCAAAAGTAAGAAGCCTAACATACATTGCAAATTATGTGGGAAAGATGGTCATGTTGAGTCTAAATGTTTGAAGAATATGGAAGCCTTAGAAGCATCAATGAAGAAGCACAATATCAATATTGATTATTATTATTTTTCTTCTCATGGACATGCACTTTCTACTTCTGGTTTCTCCTTCAATGCAACTTCTACTTCTTCTTCTAATGAGTGGATTATTGATTCTGGAGCATCTTATCATATGGCTAATGATAAAGCCATATTTTCTGCTCTTAATGAATGTAACACCAAACAAATATTTGTTGGTGATGATATATCTCTTAGTGTTGAAGGGTTTGGAACAATTCACATAGATAATGGTCATTGCAATGATGTATTATGTGTTCCAAGTCTTTCCTGCAAACTTGTATCAATGTATCAGATCACTCATTCAGGTGAAGGTAAAACTGTAGAGTTTTCACCTCACCAAGTTGTAATCAAGGATTTAAAATATCCTAAGCATGTCCTCACAACTAGAATTTTTTATGATATTATGAGGTTGTAAAAGTTTGACAACTTTGGGTCATCATCTTTTCCATCAGTTTTTGTTTCTCATAGCGATGACTTGAGCAAAGTTTGGCATGAACGGTTCGGTCTTCTAAACTACCACTCATTGCAACAACTATGTAATCAACACATGGTGATTGGTCTTCCTCTTATTTCTTGTAGATATGGTGTTTGTGTCGGTTGTGTTCTTGACAAACATCATTGGAACAATTTTGACAAATGTGTCTGTTGGCACGCCTCGACCCCTTTGCAGCTTGTTCAAAGTGATTTGTGTGGTCTTCTTTCTTCTCCTTCTTTCTCTGGGTGAAAGTATTTCTTAATTTTCATTGATAACTTCTCCAGATGCACTTGGGTATACTTATTAAAACTTAAGAGAAAATTTTTGGCCTAGAAGGCCCTTGTTGAAAAAGAATCTGGACATCAACTTTAAAGGTTAAGAGCAAATAATGGAGGTGAATATGTGAGAAATAAATTCACAAGTTATTGCACTACACAAAGAATTAAAATTCAACATACTATTCCATATACACCCCGACAAAATGGTGTTGCTAAAATAAATAATTGCACATTAAAGGAAATGGCTAATTATATGATCCAATATAAAGGATTAAGTCTTCATTATTGGGTGGAAGCCATCAACTGTACAAATTACATAGTAAATTTCACTCCCACAAAGGCTCTAAAAAATATAACTACAGAAGAAGCATGGGACAAAAGTAAGCCAGATATAAGTCACTTTTGTGTATTTGGTAGTATAACATGGGCTCACATTCTTGATGAGAAAAGGAAAGCATTGCAACCTAAAAGTGAGAAGTGCATTTTTGTTGGATATTTTGAAGATGTCAAAGGCTACCACCTTCTTCAACATTATTCCAATGAAATTATTATTAGAAGAGATGTTAAATTTGATGAAAATCTCTTGTCCTATGAGCCTAATTTGGTGTTTGTGCCATCTTAGACCTGTGAGCCATCTTTAGAATTTGTGCCATCTTTTGTTCCTATTCTGGTTTCTTCTTATTCAGTTTATGTCAATGAGGATGAAAATGCACCTCTTCCTACTTACCTTCCTCCAAATGAGTCCACTGAATATGAACTTGCACCAGTGCCACTGCTTCCCAGATGGGTTCATTCAAATCAAGAAGCAGTTTGTAATACTGTCGGTGATCCTTGAAATCAACATTGGATAATTTCATAGTTCCAGTGAGCCTCTTCTATTTTGGCTCAAGTTTCAGAGACTCATGATCTAGACACATTTGCAGAAGCTTTAGTGCAACCATATTGGGACACAAAAATGAATGAACAATATCACTCTTTAATGACGAATGATACTTGGGATCTTGTACCTCTTCCAAGTGGAAGAAAACTTGTCAAATGTAAATGGGTGTACATAACTAATTAGTATGCATCAAATGGAAGTTTTGAAAGACACAAGGCCCGATTAGTTTCCAAATGGTTCTATCAAGTTGAAGGAATTGACGTATATAATGAAACCTTTTCCCCCATTGTCAAAATGAATTCCATCTACCTTGTTCTTTCCCTGGTTGCCTCACATAAATGGGAGGTCCATCAAATGGATGTTAAATATGCCTTATTGCATGGGTATTTTTAAGAAGAAATCTACATGGAACAACCCCATAGCTATGTCCAAAATGAATCCATCCTTGTTTGTCGCCTTAAGAAATATCTTTATGGTACTAAGCAAGCTCCTCGAAATTGGTATGCCAGAAATGGAAAACTTTCTTCTTGACACTGGATTTTGTAGATGTCATTCTGACCCTAATATCTATACTAATAAAGTAGGAATCCATCTCATAATACTTGTTCTTTATGTCGATGACCTTATCCTCACTGGTAGTGACCCTAAACTATTAACCCATGTGAAATCAAGCCTTAAAAATAAATTTGCAATGACAGACTTAGGCTATTTGCATTATTTCCTTAGCTAAGGAGTTTTTCTATCCCAATCTAAGTATGCTTGTGGCCTTCTTCATTTATTTCACTTGGATGACTCTAAACCAACTCTTTCTCCCTTCTAGTTTGGAGTTAAAAAAATTTCCACTTTGTACTACTCCCGAAGTTGATGCCACTTTGTACCATCAATTAGATGGTAGCCTCTTATATTTGACTCATACCCATCCTAATATTTCCTTTGTTGTTGGTCTTATTTCCTTGTATATGAAAACACCCCATGAAATATATTGGAAAGAATCTAAAATTATACTTTGGTATATCTGAGGTACAGTTCAATTTGGGATACATTATAGTTCAGGGGGGACTCCTATGTTGGTTGGTTCCACTGATTCAAGTTGGGAGAGAAACCCTTATGATCAAAAGTCTACTGCAGGTTATGTTTTTAGCTTTAGTTCTGGACCTGTCACTTGGGCTTATAAGAAACAACAAGATATTTCTCTTTCTTTAGTAGAAGTAGAGTATTGAGTAGCAGTTAATGCAAGTCAAGAAGCCTTGTTGCTTCGACATATCCTTTTAGAGTTTGGATTCCAGCAAAAACATCCGACGACCCTCTTGTGCGACAATTAGAGTGCCATCAAGATCACGAAAGATCCAGTTCAACATTATCAAAGAAAACACATTGAGATACACATACACTTCATCAAAAAATTCATTCTTGATCGAGTTATTGAAGTCCTCTTTTTCCCTACAGAAAATCAAGTTGTGGACATTTTCACAAAGTCTCTTAGAGAAGCGACGTTTTCCAAACTTTGATCTATGTTAGGAGTTCATGAAGTTTTCATTAACAGGGGATAGACTCTAATTCCTCCTTTCTTCTCCTATTTTCTTGCCTTTGTAAATCATTCAATCCTACCCCAAGTTGTTCTTAAGGGTGGATATTAGGATATTTAGACACTTAGGAGTTAGTTTAGATGAACTTGGTTTAATGCATTGTTAGTGTGTTTCTTTAGTATGTGTTAATATGCATTTGCAATTATGTAATCCGATGGTCATGATATGTTTTAGACATAGAGTGATATGATGTCTCATATTCTTCTTGACCTTAACGACTACATTGATATGTGGCTTAACATTTAATTGGTTCATGATCTATATTTAAAGAGCATGGAGGGTCATTTGTTGATGATCGATTATGAGAAACTCTCTATAATATTTTTTTATTTTTCATTAATAAATTTCCTCAAGTGGCCACGTTGGTTGGGGCTATGGATGTTTCCCCATAGGTGTTTTACCACATAAAAACAATGGTCCGTCGATCACTGATATGGTTGTGTGGGTGGTTATTGAAGGTGTTCATCCATTATTGGAATACCATGTGTTGTTGAACAATGGAATCATATAATTTTTTTGAGAAAACTGTTGGTTATTTCAACACAAACATCATAGTGTTGATACCAAAGGATGATAGCTCAACATCATGTCAAAATTTTAATCCCATCTCCTTATTCAATTGCATACACAAAATTATATCAAAAATCATAGCAAGAAGGTTAAAAATTATTTTATCTAGACATATATCTAATGAAAAAATTGGGTTCCTAAAGAAACGACAAATACATGAGGCAGTGGGGCTTTCCCAAGAAGGTTTGCACACTGTCAAGGTAAAAAACATTAGATTTATGGTGGTCAAAGTGGATCTATTCAAATATTATTATAGGGTAAGCTAGTTATACATCAGATTAATCCTTATCCACCTACGTTTCTGTGATCAATTTGTTGTTTGGGTAATGAATTGCATAACATTGATATACTTTTCTATTCTAATAAATATAGAAGCATCTCTATTTTTTAATCCAAAAATAGGGCTAATATAGGGATGCCCCATGTCTCCTTTTCTCTTCCTTCTAATTGTTGAAGGTCTAAGTAGATTCATAAAGGAGGCCAATGAAGTTGGAAATTTCAAAGGGGTAATTATTGGTGGTAATTTTCATGTAACACATTTGATGTTCATTTATGATATACTCATTTTCCTTGAAGGTTCAAAGAGAATGGTTGAGAATCTCAAAGAAAGGATAGATCTTTTATGTATAGCCACAAGTGTGAAAATAAACATGGCTAGGTCATTGATGTCCCTTTGGGGTATTAATGAGGTAGTAAAAAATATCATTATGCAAGTGTTTCCTTACAACTTGGTTGATCTTGATGCAAGTTTAAAGTAT
>JASDQU010436530.1:24338-34899 GCA_032191745.1 Picea mariana
ATTGGATTAGATCCTTGGGTTGGAAGTAGAGGTTTTCATAGGTTACCCCATAAGAGACTTAAGAAGTAGAGGGTACTATACCCTAAGCCATATAGTAAGTAAGGATATGACAACTCCTTGGAAGCAACATTGGAAATTATGGAAGGAGATTGGGTTAGAGGAAGAGGATGACTTAATATGGTATAGTTATATATATGAATTAAAAAATAGCCTTATTTAGATAAGAGATGAGGAAGATCATCTAATTTGGCCCCAAAATCCAATTGGTGGATATGTCCCAAAAATTGGTTATAAGACCTTAGCTACTAAACGAAGAGAGGGTAAACAAGAATGGTGGTGGAAATTCATATGGAAATTCAAGAAACATGCAATTTTTTTTTAATGTGGTTGGTCTTGAGTAATAAAGATCTCACCCAAGACAATTTACAAAAAAATGAATTTTGTGGGAGCTAGTTGGTGCAACTTATGCTAGTTGCTAGATGAAGAAACAAATACTCACATCTTTGTGTCTTTCCATTTTCAAAATAGGCTTGGAATGAGGTGGAAGGGATGATTGGTATATAAAATTTTAGGTAGGCAATGACATTGAGGAGGAATTTAGGAGATGGTGCAAAAACAAAGAAACTAGAAAGTTCATAGCACTCCCAGTAAATGTTTCTTAGGAAATATGGTTGGCCAAAAACCTGAAACTATTTGAGGACAAGGAAACACTACCTTTAAAATGTGTTGTACAAGATCTAAACATTCTATATGTTTTTCCCCAAATTTAGGATAAGAAATTTAGACATCAATATAAAGAAGTAAAAATAAATAAGGACATATCGTGAGATTACTTTGATGATGCCTCCTAGAGAACCCTTCCAAGGGGTGGTGTTGGAGGGATAATCCACTTATTGATGCATCATAGTATACCATTTAGAGTAGGTGTTGGTCATGGAACAAATAATTATAGTGAGTTGTTGGCACTAAAACTGGTTTTAATGTTGGCACAAGAATATGGAGTTAGGCAAATCCAAATATTTGGGGATTTGTTGTTGGTTATTCAGTGGATGAAACAAGAAACTAAGTTAAGGAATTTCATTCTCCATCATATATTTACCGATTTCAGGTATCTTTAGGATTTTTTCTCTCATATCTCATTTGCACATGTATATAGAGAAGAAAAACAAAATAGTGGATGAATTCTCATAGGAAAGCATAGGATTGGACATAGAGGTCTGGTCGGTATTGGAAAACAATCATGGCTTTTGTTAGAAATATAAACGTGAGCCTTGTACATAATTACTACATAGTTTTTATGTGACTATAGAGGATGTTGCTAGAAATTGAATACACCTTGACTTGTTAGGCCTAGAGCTTTTATGTGAATTTTGAAATTAGAGTTTTTACGTTTGTTATATGTTTTAAAAGAATGTAATGGAGCACAAAACCTAGTATACTTTTGTGATTGTAAGGAATTTTCAGTAGGACTCTATGGGTCAAGCTCAAGGAGAAATAATGGAATGATGTATAACATATGACTATACAATTTTTTTTTATAGAATTACAAGACCTTTTTCTCTCGAAAAAAAGTTATGTTTTTAAATATATTAGAAAACTTTATTATTATTCTATTATATACCAACATAGAGGCATCTCAAACGGGGATCAATTCCCTTGAGTTTCACTCTTGGCACTCGATAAATCCAAGGTTTAGATGGATATTTTTTTGTAAGTAATTTTCAGTAGGAATTTATGGGTCAAACTCGGGGAGCAAGAATGGAATGATGTATAGCATATGACTATGCGAAATTTTTTTTAGACTCACAAGACCTTATATCCTTGGGAAACATATCGGGTACTTCCCCTCATTTCAAGGATGATAATGAGAGTGAGTATTTACCAAGGTTTTTTCAACATAGGGTTAAAGGCCATTACAACAATGTACTTATTAAGAGTTCAACATGTCACTTGTGATAATTGAACCTAGATGGGGGGGATAACAACCATTTCTCCTAACCACTCGAGCTAGATCCAATTGACATGTTTAGATGGGTCTATATTGGTATAATCTCAATTCTAATATTCGTGTTATTCATATAAATGTACACACTAATTACAAACATATTTATCCATTCGTGCATTATATTAACCATTCATGCATTATATTGAGATTTTATATTCTCAACTATATTAATAATACTAGAGAAATTTCACATTCTCAACTATATTAATAATATGGGAAGAAATTCCATTTTTTCAACTACAGTACTATAAATCAGATATTATTATTCATTGCAAGAAATTCCATATTTTCATTTAGATTATTCATACTTACATTATGTCAACTTTTTCATATAAAACTATGACATAATAATATAATTTGTATTCATTGAAAGAAATTTCATATTGAATATATTATTCATAATTGCATTATATTAAAAATTCCTCTACGCTCTTGATAATAATATATATTTATGTTGATTTATTTTGTTACATTGATCTTCTTCTTTTTCTTTTTTTAATTGTTATGATAGGTTATTTTTTCATTTTTTATGAATGTTAATAGTTCTTTTTTTTTACAATTTAATGTGCTAATGTTACTATATAACAATATCATGGACATACCATAGGAAATTCATTGATTAAAAACAAAGAGAAACATAAATACCTATATTTTTTTATTAAATGTCAAAGGGAAATTGATTGATTTTGGCCAAAACCTTTTTTTAAATTTCAATGGATATATTCATTTTAATTTCAAGTCTATTAAACACCAAAAACAATTAGAAAATCTATCTATACCCTAATGCTTTTTTTAAAAGCAATTAAGCTTTGATAATGTGGATTAATAGAAAATAACCCCCCAAAATATTAAAGAGATTCTTTTGATAAGTGGTATTTTTGAGTATTATTATTATTACTTTATTTTTATTTTTAATTTTGTATTATGATGATGATGATGATTAACATCCACTAAGACCGAAGTGGTCTATCAAACCTTAAGAGGGTAAGTGATTACCTGTGATTCTTTTGAATTTTGTTTCTGTGCTCGAAAAGCATTAAAAGAATCTTTCCAAGATCACCATACTTTTGTTGAGTTAAGAGGTTAGGAAGGTTGGTAGTGTGGCACGTATTTTGAAAATGAGATCTAATATGGGTATAGGTTGGACAATCTAAGAGAAAGTGCTTTTCATATTGAACCTTCTTAGTGTCACAAAGGTGACACACTCTTTCATCCCATGGCGTTTTAGGAATTGACCAACGCCCAGTTTCACTATGAAGCTCGTGAGAATTTGTTCTTATCTTAGCAATGCTTATTTTTTTCTTTACACTTGGAAAAGCAGATAGATAATTTGGATATTCTAGATTAGGGTTGATTACATCCTTATAATACCTTAATTTTCTTTTTTCCTCTAACTCCTTATCACACCACATTTTCTCCTTAAATTTTCATTTGACATTTTTTTAACAATATCTTTATTCTGCAAAATGGTGTCTTCCATGATTTCCCAATAGTTTAGCTAAGACCAGGCATCTTTATGCCATCCTCGCTTGAGTCGATGGTGGTTATGAATTGATTTTGAAGCAATTTTAGGAAGCCTCTTGTCTTCCATGTTGTTTAACTTGTTCTTATACATTAGGTATCTAGTCATAGCCATGATCTCAATGGGGGAGAGGCTTGTTTCTAAGAGGAGGATAGGATAGGGTGTATTTCCTTTAATTTTGAGATTATAGGTTATAAAATTATTTTGTATTTTCTCTATCTTTCTCTAGGATTCACGAGATACTATAGCCCCATACTTCACATCCATAAAGAATAATAGGTGTAACAAGAGTCTCAAAGAGGAGTTTCTTCTTATCCCAACTCCAAAGATCAGCTGATTTACAATTGTTTTCAAGCCCATAATAAGCTTTTCATCCCCCAATAATACTTTTTTCAATGCTATAATTCCAATTGAGCTTGTGGTGAATATCAATTCCAAGATATTTGTATGAAGTCACTTCCTCCAAGTGGTTGTTTTCATATACGAAGGTATCATAAGGTATCTTATTGGATTTAATAATCATGACCTTAGTCTTATCAGTATTAACAGTCATACCCATATTGGAGAAAAAATCCTTGAGGATTCTTAGTTGGTTTTCAAGATCATGTGGACTCCTTTCCATAAGAACGATATCATCAACATAAAGAAGAGGATTGATGACTATACCAGTGAGAGTAGGGCTGGCACAATCTGCTTTTTCCAAAGAATCTTCTAAGTTACTTGTCAATGTATATGCCAAAAAGGGCAGGGGACAAGGGACAACCTTGTTTGACTCTGATATTGCAGTTAATCTCTTTTGACTAGCCCTCAGTGTTTTTGAAATGAGAAATAACATTCTCATACATCCTTATTGCAACAACCCTCAACTCGAGAGGCACTTTTATCTCTTCCAACCTATTCCAAAGGTTTTTCCTAGGAACCATGTCAAAATATTTTCTAAAGGCAACAAAAAAACAAAAAAGATTGGTTTTAGTATTGAGGAACTCCTCTGCAATGATCCTAAAGGTAACAAGATGGTCCACAGTTGAATAATATCTCCTAAAACCAGCATGGCCTTTATCTCTTTTACCGTGACTTTCTATCCAAAGGATAATCTTCTTTTCCAAAATAATTCCATAAAGCTTGGCTAAAATTAGGCTAATCATAATGTTCCTATAATTAGAGGGAATGTTTTTATCCCCATTTTTAAAACTAGGAACAATGAGGCTTTGTGTCCAGGGTTTAGGGAAGCCGTGATCGAATGCTAAATTGAAGAGCTTGTGTATGTGAGGGATAAGGATTGGCCCTCCGATTTTAAAAATTTCAGCTTGGTAGCCTTCAATGTCCTTAGCTTTCCCATTTGCAAGCCGCTTAACCCCAAACTCTATGTCATCTAAAGAAAAAACTTCTTCCTTTATAGGGACAATAGGAATGGTGTCCATGGAATTAGGGAACTCGTAAAGACTTATAAGGTAGGAATTCCAGTCCCTTAAGGGAATCCTATTATTTTATTTAGTATTGTGTTTTAGAATTTGGCTCCAGAACTTATTATGTGACGTCACCAGCCACCAACAGGATGCGTAACACCACTTCTTGGACATATATCTTAGCTTTGATACCAATTCATGATATCCCTAGCCCTAGACCAATAGGCTGGGCCATGCCACCAAATAACCTTTATTCTCTGATACCATTTTATGAATTTATATGCATGCATATCTAACGCAATTTAACAGATACATCATTATGTTCATGCCACTTATTCATGCGGAAATAATCATTAAAACATACAGAAAACATATGCATACAAACAACATATTCTAACCATACACAGATCAATGCAGAAATAATGGTAAGCCTACACATACAACATATACGATATATCCAGGTATTACTCATCAATTATAACACATGTATAGTTACAAAATATACAATCAACAGAGATTTGGTACTTATCTTTCAATAGATGACCACCAACTGCATGTAGACCTTCCATGAACCTCACAGCCTTAGACCACATTTCTCATCATGCTTAGTAGAGGGTCACCCCCGAGCTGGGACTAAACTTCACCCAGAGCAAAGGAATCCTAGACCTAGGCTGAGGCTATGGGAAACTGCACTATGAAACTGGAAGAATTCTCTCCAAGGAGCCTACTTACGTCCACTTCTCAAGGACTCCCATTCCCCACATGCTGTCCCACCTCGGGAATATGCACCTTCATTATTCCACAGTCCATCAATTGCTCCACTTCCCTTCCAGGGCTTCAACAACAGGCCAGATCAAGAATTCTCAAAGCTCCGTAGCTGGTACTGGACTCCCACCTGAAGAAATCACTTCCCAACAAACTCTCTCACTTGTATAGAGTTGCACATAGGCCTGAAAACTTGCTTCTTCAACCACGGGCCCGACAACCCACCTCTTCAATCCACAACCACCAAAATCGGGTAAGGCAAGGGTACGACTCAACAATTTATAGAGGTTCACAAGGTGGAAATGATTATAGCTGCGTACTTGTTCAGTGCATGTGTGAACTGCACAAGGGATGGCCAACATGCTAAGGATGAACTCGTGGGAAACTAATGGCCAGACTGGTCATATTGTTGAGAGAGAGAAAGGAAAATGGTGAAATTCATCAGATTGCAGAATCGTGAGAGAGCTCCCATTGTGAGAGTGAATTCCTCCAGAAGGCGACCAAAATTCTTCATCCCCCCAAAGAAAGGTGGAAATTCCAACATAAATCTTCTTGCGTCCTGGGTGACACTTGGCTCTTCGAGGAGCACGCTCCTCTCCACTTGGAGTTGGTTCCTCCCTCTAAGGAACTTAGGATAATTGGGTTTATTTTCCCAACTTTAGTACTTTTCAGGAATACATTATAATATTCCCTTGGGTTAATACCTCAAGCTTAGCCCCTATTTCCTAGCCTCTCATCCCCATTCCTTTCCCTACCCAGTGGAACTTAGTCCCCCATAACTCTTTCTTTGTGGTCGGTCTACACGCAACGATGTATTTTATTAATCATTTGCATAATTACATATACAAAAATTAAGCCCACTGACCTTAGCATCTAGTCTCTTCGGCCTAATAAGCACAAAATCCTATCAGCTTATAATTACTTGGCTCACCATCCTATAAACATCATTACATTTCATAGGGGCTCGACCTTGGGGTATTACAATCCCCTCCCCTTATTTTTGCACTGTCCCCAGTGCAACTCATTTACATAGTATCAACAAGATTTTCAAAATATTAAAAAAGATGCACATATTCTGCCCACATAGTATCTTCATGCTCCCATGTTGCTTCCTCAAGACTTTACCAAGTCCATTGAACCTTTACAATACCTATGGATTGATTCCAGAGCTGCTTGCTTTTCCGGTCCAGTATACACACCAAATGCACTTGAAAATCACTTTCATGCTCCACTTGAATCCGATTCCAATCAATAACATGATTAACATTAGGTACATATTTCTTAATAAATGACACATGAAATACATTATGTATAGACATGCATGCAGGAAATGCAAGCCTATATGCTACTGGACCAATCCTCTCTAGGATTTTAAACGACCCAAAAGATCGAGCTGTCAACTTTGAACAATTTCCCAACTTTAGGGAGATTCTGTTGGCCTTCACTCTAAGGAATACATGATCCCCTACTTTAAATTCCCCGTGAGTTATGTTCTTATCAGCATAACTTTTCTGCATGTCTAGGGTAGCCTTCAAATTCTGCTTAATCTTCAGCGTTTTTCCTTCCATTTCTTTGAGCAACTCTGGCCCAACCACTCCCCTATCAGCTAGGTTTTCCCAACTTACTGGGGTGTTGCACTTTCTTCCATAAAGTGCTTCAAACGGGCTCATCTTCAGTGATGATTGATACCCATTATTGTAGGCAAATTCTACCAAGTTTAGATAATCTTCCCATTTAGATTGTTTGTCCATCACATACATTATTAACATATCTTCTATCACTTGGTTCACCCTCTCTGTCTGCTCATCAGACTTAGGATGATAAGCAGTGTTGAAGTTCATATTTGTTCCAAACCCTTTGAATAACCCCTTCCAGAACTTTGATATAAATTTTGGGTCTCTGTCAGATACAATTGTCTTGGGTATGCCATGCAAGCATGCCACTTCCATCATATAAATATCAACAACATTATTTGCCTTATGAGTAGCCTTCATAGGAATGAAATAGGAAACTTTAGTAATCTTGTCCACCACTACCATGATTGCATCATGTTGCTTGTTCGTTCTGGGCAACCCCATGATGAAATCCATTGTTACCACTTCCCATTTCCACTCAGGAATGGGTAATGGTTGCAGTAAACCAGCTAGGTGTCTATGCTCAGCCTTGACCCTTTGATATTCCAAGCATTTACCAATAAAATCAACAATATCCCTCTTCATGCCTGGCCAATAATATTGGCTTTTGAATGCTGAGATTATTTTCTGATATATTGGGTGTCCTGCATAAGGCACATTATGCATTTCTTTTAAAATCGCACTCCTCAATTCAAAAGAGTTGGGTACATAGACTTTGTTTTTGTATAGAAGGATTCCATCAAATCCCAATTCATAATCCTAAACCTTCTGCTACATTTTACCTTGCTACAATTTTGTTACCAATTCCATGTACTGCCAATATGCTTTTACAGCTTCAAAAATTCTTCCTTTGAGATCTGTCTGATACATGATAATGGTTGTAGCATGCAATTCATGCACTCTCCTGTTGAGTGTGTCAACCACTTTGTTCTCCTTTTCTTTGACGTGCTTGATATCAAAGTCATACTCACGGAGGAATTCCAACCATCTACTCTGCCTAGCATTCAAAGTAGGTTGATCAAACAAATATTTAGACCATTATGGTCTGTCCTTAGCTCAAACCTCTTTCCCATGAGGTAGTGCCTCCACTTCTTCAAAGCCTGCACTATGGATGACAATTCCAAATCATGAGTGGCATAGATCCTTTCATGCTCTTTCAATTTTCTGGACTCGAAACATATTACAAACCCATTCTGGCTAAGGACTCCACCAAGTCCTTCTTTGCACGCATCTTTGCAAACCATGAAATATTCATTCGGATCTGTGATCTTTAGAACTGGAGCACTAGTTAATAGTTGCTTCAATTTTTGGAAACTCTTTTCACATTCTTTTGTCCATTGAAACTTCTTCCCCTTCCTTTGCAAGGAAGTGATGGGGTGAGCTATTCTTGAAAACCCTACAATGAACCTTCTATAGTAGCCATCTAGACCCATGAAGGATCTGAATTCTGTCACATTCTTAGGTTTTTTCCACCCTTTAATGGCCTCGATCTTTTCAGGATCCACTGCTATCCCTTCTTCAGATATGATATGCCCCAAATAGTGAATTCGATTTTGATAAAATGAGCACTTTCTCAATTTGTCATACAACTGATGTTCTCTTAGCACTTGCAACACCATCCTCAAATTATACTCATGCTCTTCTTCCAAATTGGAATATACAAGAATGTCATCTAGAAAAACAATGAAAAACTTGTCTAAATATTCTCGGAAAACACCATTCATTAAGCACATGAAAACAGTTGGTGCATTTGACAACCCAAATGGCACCACTGTGAACTCATAATGACCAAACATTGTCCTAAAGGCGGTCTTGCTAATATATTCCTCTTTAATCTTTACCTGATGGTATCCTGACCTAAGATCTATCTTGGAAAATATCTTTGCATCCTTCAATTGATCAAAGAGATCATCAATCCTTGGTAGAGGATACTTGTTCTTTATAGTTACGTTGTTCAACTGTCTGAAGTCGATGCACAATGTTGGCCCTTGACCAAGTTTTGGGAGTTTCTTGGTCATGTTGACCTATTTTGGGACTTCAACAGCTTGTCGAAGGAGGAGCGCAAGATGAAGCGGAGATCACGGGATCTCGACCCACTTTTGGATCCATTTTGGGTTTTTGGGAATATGTAACGAGAATGGGATGTCGGCCCATGGGTTTACCCATGTTTAGGCCTATTTTGTATGTATAAATAGAAGAATAGGAAATGTAAGAAGTGGTCGAATAGTATATCTATGTAATGTAGGTTAAGTGCCAAGAGTTGGATCTGTGTGATTAGGGCTTTATGCATTCTGTGTAATACTTGCAGAGCTGAGTGCAAGTCCTTGTGCGAGACTATAGATGACTTAGTGCTCTAATGCAAGGAAGAAGGATATAGAGAGCTGCGTAGATCTTCTGTCCTATGCAGAGTAAGGGTTTTGATGGCTTTGTGCTTGTAACTGATTGACTGAAGACAATAAAGAAGAAGAGTTGGTGGATGTAGCCCGAGGGTGGGGGTGAACCACGTAAAAACTGTTTTGTCTTTCTTTATGCTTGTCTTAATGTGTTTATGTCTTATTTTGCTAAGTGCTTTGAGATGATTGGATAGATCTGCTTATTCTTAGTGCTAATGATAAGTGAGAATATTAGATCTGATCCATATGAATGTGCTTAGTGCTTGATCTTCTAGATATGACCTATCTATTGATGCTAAGTGCTTAAGTACATTATAATAGTGTGAATGCTGAGAAGCCCTGTTTTATCATCAAAGTGATTAATGATTAAATATTGTAGAACTAACGGAGCTAAGTGCTTTATTAAGTAGTACAATCACAAATCTGTGTCCTAGCTAAGGTTGCAAACACATGAGTCTTGCAACCACCCCTACCTCTACCTCGGGTGAGACTTCATCTGCTTCGCAGGTGTTGCCGAAAGGGCCGGTAATTAGGGCTTTGTTGGTGCGTTGTTGTAGCATTGAAACTTGGGTCTTCCCCTGTGCCAACAAATGGTTCCATTGATGGGACCTGAAACTGTGATTACTGGGAACTGAGGAAGAAGAAGCTTGGTGCAAAAGTTAACCCGAAAGCCTTGTGCGAAGATCTGTGCCCTAGTGAGAAGTGTTCTACTTGATCTATAAAGCTCTGTGATGAAGAAAAGAGGTCGGATCTGAAAGAAAGAAGCCCGATCTGAAGAAAAGAGGTCAGATCTGAAGAAAAAAAGCAGGATCTGAACACTTTGTGCTCTAAGAAAG
>JASDQU010436530.1:71650-86527 GCA_032191745.1 Picea mariana
GTGGCTACCTTAACCTTTCAAGACAACTGGATTCCAACACCGCCTTGATTAAAATATTTTAGAAGATCGAAGGGGCATTTTGTTAGTGTTTAAATACCACAGTTGTAATTGTAATATAGTGTGTATGACAGACAAAAAGCTTGAAAGCAATTTCTGAATAAAATTCAGGAGTGCTCTGCGTTTATAATTTTGTATTATTGAGTTTGTAAACTCTGTTCTGGAAATTTCTTCTTCGAATCATCTGCCGGTTTGAACAATTGAGTTGGTCATCGTCCAACTAGAAATTATCAGAAATCTCCAATTGTTGATTTCTCAGCTTGTTCGCAATATCGTGACTCACGAGTTTTTGTTTTATTTCATTTATGTGCTGGGTGTTTCAATCGCCGAGACTCGAAGTAGTGGGCCCCACACTCTTCTCGCGTCTCACGACTTGGGAATGATCGTTGTGTTATTGTGTCTCACCTCTCCAACCAGACCCGAAGTATTAGGCCCCACGACCTTCTCGCATCTCGCAAACTCGGCAGTTATCGTTGCATTGTGTTATTGTGTCTGGCTTTTGTAATCGCTGAGACCCAAGTGCCAATTTGTGCCTCCGTTTTCTCACATCCAGTATGGGCTCATTGTGGTGGACTCCAATCCACCTACGGCATACCATTCATCTGCTAAGGGTTCTAAATGGGAAGGAGGTATATACTTACGATTGGCTTCCTAAGAAAGTTAGGTATATATCTTACGATTGGCTTCCTAAGAGAGTTAGGTATATACTTACTTCTTTGTTTAGAATGTATAGGCGAATAATTTAAATTACAGAGAGTTAAATGTTTGGGTTTTGTAGGAGGGTCGGAGTTTTATAATTTACTTCATACTAAATGTTTGGGCTCGACAAGAGTCTTGGAGTTTATGTTTTTCTTTTTTGTTGTTGTTTTATATATATGTATGCATATTTACCTTTAATACTAATGAAAAACAACCTATAGATCGATTAAGCATTCAGCATTTTCAGAGTCCTTAAGAGATTGAGAATTATTTTTTTAATATTTAGTATCGTTGTATCTTTAGGTTTTGCGATTTGTTTGTCTATGTTACAATTTTTAATTATTTTTAACGTGGCATAAACGTTATACGTTTAATTATTTCTAACGTGGCATAAACGTTATATGTTGCTCGCACAACTTTTGAATACTAATATGAATTCTACTTCAACGTAAAATTCTACTTCAACGTGTTCTTGGAAAGTAAATATTTTCAAAAGTAAAGCTATAGAAAATGATTTCAAGTAGATACTAATATGAATTCTATTTCAACCTGGAAAGTAAATATTTTTTTCTAAAGTAAAGCTTTAGAAAATGATTCCACATAAACATTAATATGAATTCTATTTCAAAGTGTTTCTAAAAAGTAAATATTTTTAAAAGTAAAGTTTTAAAAAATGATTCCAAGTAAACATTAATATGAATTCTATTTCAACTTGTTAATTGGAATGTAAATATTTTCAAAAAAAAAGTTTTAGAAAATGATTGCAAGTATAGTTGGAAATTTGATGGTTAATAATTTGGTGAAAATTTTGAAAAGTAAATATTTTTAAAAGTAAAGCTTTAAAAAATGGTTATAAATATAGTTGAAAATTTGATGATTAGTAATTTGGGGATGAAAATGTTAATCAAAGTAGAGAAGCAAAGATCACATAATGGTTTTATATTAACTATTTATTATCATTAATAAATATTGTGTTTATATCTTATATGATGTATTATTTAGTATGTACTTTAAAGTATTATTTAGTATGTCAATATGTAAACATATCACCAAACATAAAACAAATCATAATTACAATTTTTCATAATGAAATGAAAAAACAAATTATCTTAAGAATAACTTTCAAGAATCAATGTTCATTAAACATTTCAAGCTAAACGTTTTTTATTTATAAGCTCACAAGTACACTGCTTTACACTTTTAGTGTTGTGGTAAAAAACAGAGCTCAAAAAGAAAAATCTACTACTTTAAAAGTACCAATAAGATTCAATATGACCAAGAAAACTATTTTCTTAAATCATTTTGACTTATCTCCTTATAAGTTTACTAAAATTTCAAGTGTGTGCACTCATTAGATGTAGAATTAAATTCCGCATCTAATGAGTCCTCACTTTACTTACTTTTGTTACACCATCAATGAGATAATCTAGAAATACATGGAAAGAAAAACAAGTTTCTTTGTTTTTTCATGTATTTCCATATTATCTCACTACGAGTCTATAAATAATATGCATAGTGGGTACTTATTGGTTGCATAATTTATTTATGCATCCAAAGAGTTCCTAAACTTGAAATTTGAGTAAGTTTTCTTTCTTTTAAGTTGAAAATTCATAATTCTTATTTTATCATTTTTACTATTATTTTTTTATTGTTCATTTTAGACTTCAAATTTCCCATATTAAAATAAATTCCAATTTGAACATATAGTTATTCAATAATCCATATAGTCATATTATTCCTCAATGAAAAAAAATATAATTTTAAACATCATACTATGAACCATTTGTAATACCTTGTAATTAGATTAGAGGTGTTACCAACTTTATTTTTAATTGTTTATATATTCACTTCTCTATATTTTTTTATAGTCTTTAAATATATAGCTTTCTTATTCTTCACTTTAAAAATACTTATAATGTGTCAAATTCATGAATTCCTACATTAATTAAAAAATACTTCTATGTTCATCAAATGAAAATTAAAAGAATCAATTACAATTACAAAAACAAATATGGCATATTGCAATAAGGACATGGACATGGGATGATATCTAACACCATCATGGATTGAGAAAGATATCGGTAGGATTGGATTAATCACTAACCAAATTACTTGAGGAACAAATATTTTGTTAAACAATACTTGAATTCCCTTAAAAACAGTTGGCCCAAAAATTCTAACTTGCTTGCAACAATCTCATTTTGATGAAGGAATTCTCTAATCCTTCGAAAGTGATGAGGTAAGACCACGATTTACTTTATGAAGTGATTCAATTGAATGGAGTAGGTTACAAAATTATATCTAGACTCACAATGAATAAACTATATGGATTCACACTTTTCTCTTGGAACCCTTGAAATTATGCAGGCCTCTCCTAAGTGTAACTAGAAAATTTGATTAGGAGAGTCAAACTTCCATCAATGTAAAATAATTGAAATCACCAATGTAAAATAATTAAAATCACCAATCCTAAGGTAGTAGGTGTGTGCAAAGAAAATTCTAAGGTAGTAGTTCTAATTTAAATGTTTTAGACTTTGGATAAAATAAGAAGTTATGTATTCATGGGGAATTGGAATTCCTATGAATAATAAAACAAACACTCTATCTCTTCTCAAAGGTAGGATTTTACTTCTTAAATATCAAAGAGCCAGGGATATATCCATGGATGACTCAATCATACTTCTTTGAGTATTTCAAAGAAAATATTTTCCTAAACATCCACTCCTAGATCAATTGGTGAAAATACTAAAACAAGAAGTGCAATTTTTGGAAAAGACTGAGATGTTCGATGTTTTTCAACATCGAAACTCACAAGTGTATTATCAAGAAAATTTGGGGGTTGTATTAGGTTTCTAAAATTTTCTAATAAATGGGAGAATCACCTTCTATTTCGCTATAGAATTCATTTGGATATGAGGAAGATAACAAGGGAATCCCTAGGGAAAGTCCTTTTATTTTCAATAGGTAGGTAGTTGTGTTTTGATGGCATCATATTACTCTAGTATTGATTCTTCTTGTTTGAGATATTATGAAAAACATGGTGGTCCAATTGGGATTTCAATGTGGGTTATTTGGTCATGACATGCATTATATCCATCCAAGTTTAGATGTTTATTGTTTATTTTCGGTATTTTTCTCTTCAAGCACTCATCTCTCAATAAATCCAAGTCTCAAAGGTAGCTTCCATCCCCTAGGTTTTATTCTATTTCTTCATCCTTCTGATCTATCCAGTCTTCATATTGTTTTTTAGTTATATTTGAGCATGATGGTGCCTTGCCACTATAGAAATGGTTGTTTCATTTTTTTCTTCAGATGGGGTAATTTAAGAAAGGGAATAAGTGGTGCATCAAGGTTGTGGTTGAAGTTCAATATGGTATCAATTATACCAAGATAAGGTGGGATCAATGGAAATTAAAATTTGGAAAAAAAAAACCCAATTATTGAATTAATGCAATAAGAATTAAGTGTGCCATGGACAGAACCACACATGTAGTGGATTTGAGAGAATGGTAGAAGGAGGTGGATGCATTTATGGAGTCTAGTGCAAAAACAAATTGGAGGTCTCTCTCAAAATTTTCTTGTTAAAACAACTCATGGAGCACATCATGTCCCCGCTTCGTACCCTAGAGAATGTTGTAAATCCCCCGTATAATTTGTACTCTTCTCCCTTAGCTAATTGCTCCTAGGTCTTGGAGCACCCTCTTTAAATCCCTAAGAAAGAACTAGAATAAGGTAATGTTTTTCAAGTTGTATATAAGAATAGGAATTGAATTGTTGAGAAGCAATATGGAAAGAAATGTCAATTAATAGAAACTCAAAAAAGGCCAAGCATCTAGTATTTATTTTCTTTATTAAATATGTTTAAGTAATTTGTTTTCTCTAGCAACATGTAATATAGTATACCCACAATGATAGAATATAATCTTTAGTATTTATTTTCCTTATTAAATATGTTTGAGTGACATGTAATGTAGTATACCCATTATGATAGAATATAGTCTCTAGTTTGTTTACTATAGCAACATGTAATGTAATATACCCACTATGATAGAATATAGTCTTTTTAGTTAATAAATCCTTATGAGAAGAACTTAATTTCATTTTTGGGGGGATTTAAATACTTTATTTAGATTTTGTATTTTCTTCAACACTTTTATAAAAAAAAATAGCTTCATACGCTCAACCCAATTCTAACAAGAACTAGGATTGGATGGATGGTGTTTAACATTATCATCTTTTACATAACAGTTTATGTTTACGATAGAACATGGGTTTGTTTTTCAATAGTTTAAAATATATATATATATATATATATATATATATATATATATATATATATATATCCAATTATGTTGTGCTTTGAGATTTGAGTGAAGTTTATTAGTGTTGTCCTCTAAGATTTGATTAAAGTGTCTTTAACATAGGATAAATATGTTTTAAATAGGATGTGAATTAAATAAAAAACAAATAATCCAATTATGTTGTACTCTTAGATTTGAGTGAAGTTTATTAGTCTTGTCCTCTAAGATATGTTGTGCTATGAGATTTGAGTGAAGTTTATTAGTGACGTCCTCTAAAATTTGATTGAAGTTTATCAAAGTGTTATTAATATAGGATACAAGCATTTTAAATAAGACGTTTTAAATAAGATACCCATGTGAAATAAATATAATTTGAATCTTGAGTTTCAGAGATCCTTGAATTGAATATAGAATTATTGTAAAGTAATAAAAATATTGTGATCATTAAGATTCAATAAAATATTATAATCTTGAGTTTCAAAGATCCTTGAATTGAATATAGAATTATTGTAAAGTAATAAAAATATTGTGATCATTAAGATTCAATAAAATATTATAGTGAAACTTATAGTAAAAAAGCTTTTTTTTTATTTAATTTTTTTTCCATAATAGTTTAAACAAATTTTTATGGTAGAAACCAAATAATTTTCAACCAATAAATACTTTCATGACATATTAGCTGTGGAGATTATATCTTAACCTAAATGCATAAGAAATATACAAAGTTTTTAGAACAATGAAAAGTGTCCTATTCATTTGAAATATATAAAAAATATTGTAGTAGCCTGGTGAGATATGATAAAAATAATAATAAATAAAAGAATACTTTTTTTAAGGATATAGTTAAATTAATTTAATTAATAAACAAAATCTCAATAATCACAAATTTATTTTATATTAGTTTTTTTATTACTTATACATATTAAGATAATAAATATTTATGGACATATTTAAATAAACTTACCTACAGTTTAAAAAAATTTGTTTAATGGACCAAAACTTCAATAATAACATTATTATAAAATTATTTTTAATATTAATTTTACACTTTTTTCTTTTATTTTGATTACTTATACACATTAACATAGTAAATACCTTTGATTATAGTTAAATAATCTTATTTTACCTATTTATATTTTAATATAGTTTGTTTAATAAACCAACATCTCAATAACAACATGTATCTTATCATAAATTTATTTTTAATTTTTATTTTTTTTATTATAATTATTTATTCTTATATATTAACACATTTTTAATAAATACCTTTAAAAATAACTAAATAAACTTACTTATTCAAATAACCTTTTATAAATACCTTTAAAAATAACTAAATAAATTTATTTTACTTATTCAAATAACTTTTTCTTTAATCATATATTAGATATCACTTACTACTCTCTAACAAATGACAACATGAGTGACTTTGTTCAAATTTAAGTAATATCAATATGCATATGTTAATTTGTTCATGAAATTGCATAATTATATGAAAGCATGTCCACTCTCAATACAACATGCTACAACCATTGTTAACGGTTATAGATATTACTTATTAATTAGGATTATTTTTTAATTATTATAATTCCGTTTCATAAAAAAAAAAAATCATTCTATCATTTATATCCAACGCATTGGATAATAAGAAATTGAAGTCGCACTTATCAAATCCAAAGAATTAAGTAAATCGTTTGTAAATAATTTCTCACGGTTCACTTTATTTTAGTGTATCTATATAAGAAGTAGATTTCGAGACATGAGAATTTTAAAATTGGATAATAAGTTAATGTCATTTTATCTTAGTGTATGTATGTAATAAGCAGATTTATACATATGATAATTTTAAAATTGGATGATAAGAAGAAATTAGAAAACGTGACATTACATAATAACATTACAATTTAGAGAACGTGACGGTAGAAATAGGTTTTTTAATTTTAGATTTTGAGATTTTTTTAATAAAAATTGTATGTGTATTAGAAAAATATTGCAGTTGTATGTATAATATATAAATATATTTAAAGAAATTGTTTAGAAGAATTATTAATATATTGAGAGTATGATTATTACATTTTAATATTAAATTAATTTTTTGAAAAAGGTTTTGTGAAATCTATATTTTTTTAAAAAAGGTTTTGTGAAATTTACTACATATGGACACTAAAAAACTGAGCAATAGACAAACTAAAAAAATATTATAATATTAGACGAAACCAAATTATTTATAATCGTTTTAATGTTATATTTCATATTTAAAAAAAAAAAAATAACATTAAAAAACTTAACAATAGATAAATTTAAAAAAAAAATTACAATATTAGATGAGACCAAATTATTTATAATTTTTTTAATATTATATTTTATATAGATGAGACCAAATTATTTATAATCTTTTTAATGTTATATTTCATATAGATGAGACCAAATTATTTATAATCTTTTTAATGTTATATTTCAGAGTTTTAAATTTTTTTTTCATTCTCACTATCTCCACATCCCCATTAGTTTTGGAATTTTTGTCCATTCTCAAGGTCACCATTAGTTTTGGAATTTTTGTCCTTTCTCACCATCTCCATAATCCCTAATGTTTTTAGACACTTTTGTTGGCTTTATCCTCTATAATCTAGCCATTGAGTCGGCTATGGAGTTAATGCTAGTTAGGATAGCAATTGTTTCAATTGTTTTCTTTAGGATTGAATATTTAGCTTGTAAATAAATAATTTGTTGATTTTGACAATAAAGGATCTATATCAACAAAGTGATTTCATTATTCTAACTAATTTTTTGAGACTACATTTTATTTGAGAAATGAGGCAATTGAGGACTTATTATTCACAATATGGACTTCATGTCTTCTTAACACACTTTGAATTTATGATCTCTCACACAAAGAGCATTGAATAACATGCTCACAATCCATTACGAGCTCCGAATATAAACCATAACACAGGTTGAATTTATGATCTCTCACACAAAGAGAATTGAATAGCATGTTCATGATCCATTATGAGCTCTTAATATCTGAAAGAGAAGTCTTGTTTACCCCAATCCTCGCACAATCTACAAAATCTTATAACAGTGTTCAACAAACCAACATGACTAGTGTTTGAGAGATGACCACATACCTCTGATAAAGACCACTACTTTTAAGATGAAGAGTGAAAGGCACTATGTAATTGAATTGGATTGGATGATGGCCCATAGAAGGAACCATGACAACAATAGGCACAACAACCACTAATTTGAAGAGGGCCACAATATCCATTGAATCCAATCAAGATAAGAAGATAATAATATCATAACCAAGACAAAGCAAGAGGAACCCCACACAGATGAAATTAATATATTAGGGGACTTTAGAGGATGTAAATATTACAACCACATAGAAATGCATGCCCAAATTCACATGAAAAGAAGAGAAATACATCGCTATATTCACATGAAAAGAACAAACTAGAGGGAGGTGCTAGGGGGAGGTGCCAAGGGCACATAGGYAATAACASATGGAGGGCCACAAAAACCACACCAACCATCAACCCCACAAGAGCCACATTGTCCACCAATGTCGCTTAATTTAGAGAATTCACTCCATACTGGAGCACTACTCTGATCTATGGCTAATCCCAAACCTTCAATTTCATTCAATCCACTGACAAATTCTTTGAGAGGTAACCAAGCCCCATAACCATAATTCCATAGGAACATTTCCAAGAGTGACTTGGAACCCTCAAGCAAAACCAATTGTTATAGAATGATGAAACAAAAGCCCACAATTACCATGAACTCCTCACACATCTTAGCCATAATCCCACTTGTATAAAAAATCATGAATCACATCTTAGCCATAATCCCACTTGTATCAAAAATCATCCCACTTGTATAAAAAAATCATGAGTGGAAGTGCTTTAATGGCTAGCCCTAGCATTGAAGACAAATACAACAAATGAATACACTATGTGTGTCCCAAATATAATTTAACAAGTGTTCATAATGTTTTGTATAATCATTAACCTTAATGACATGAGATTAAGGAATGGGGTGATATGTGTCTCCATCTTTTAATATAAATTTATCTCTAGCTAAATTGGTTTCTTTGTTAGCCATGTATCCTTCTTTTAATCTAAAGTTACTTCTATCTATACTGGTTTTCCTCTTGTTTTAATCTAAAGTTATTTCTAGCTAAACTGGTTGCTTTGTTAACCATGTCCCCTTCTTTTAATCTAAAGTTACCTTTAGCTAAATTGGTTTCTTTGTTATCCATTGAGTCAAGTTGATAATTGAAGCTTGAAGAACATGGTAAAATTCAAAGCAATGGTACAATTCCCCTTCTTTTAATAGACAACTACCTCTAGTTAAATTGGTTTCTATGTTAACCATTGAGTCAACTTGCCAATTGAAAGCTTCAAGAACATAGTAAAATAGATAAATTGGTTTCTTTCTTAGCCATTAAATCAACTTTCCAATTGAAAGTTTCAAGAACATGGTAAAATTCAAGGAAAATTTAATAGATAAAATAACTAAATTGGTTTCTTTGTTAGCCATTGTGTCAACTTGCCAATTGAAAGTTTTTAGAACATAGTAAAATTCAAGGAAAATTCTTTCAAAATTGGTTTCTTTGTTAGCCATTGAGTCAACTTGACAATTGAAAGCTTCAAGAAATGGTAAAATTCAAGGCTACCTCATCTCGATAAATTGGTTACTTTGTTAGCCATGGAATTGAAAACTTTAATAATATGGTAAAATTCAATGCCAAACCTCTGAAATCTAGATATTCCTGTAAAATAATATTTCTTATTTAATGTTAGTGATGATCATTAACATGACTCCATGATATTTCTTATTTAATGCTAGTGATGATCATTAGCATGACTCCATGATATTTCTTATTTAATGTTGGTGATGGTTATTAGCATGACTCCATTGTTCAAGGCTAAAAAATTTAAACAATAATTTAATTACTAGTGCCAAATTTCAAATAACAATTAATTTTTTGTTTCTTATTTAATTCGAGTGATGTTGATTACCATGACTCCATTGTTGAAGGCTAAAAAGTTTAAACAATAATTTAATTACTTGTTTCTTATTTAATTTTAGTGATGGTCATGTTGAAGGCTAAAAAGTTCATTGTTTCTTACTTAATTCTAATGATGGTCATTAGCATGACTCCATTGTTAAAGGTTAAAAAGTTTAAACAATAATTTAATTTCTTGTTTCTTATTTAATTATAGTGATGGTCATTGCCATTTACTCCATTGTTGAAGGTTAAAAAGTTTAAACAATAATTTAATTACTAATACCAAATTCCAAATAACAATTAATTTTTTATTTAATTCAAGTAATAATAATTAATTTCTTATTTAATTCAAATGATGGTCAATACCATGAATCCATTCTAGTGAAGGCTAAAAAATTTAAAAAATACTTTAATTATGACTCCAGTCTAGTGAAAGTCTAGTGAAAGCTAAAACTTTTAAACAATAATTTAATTACTAGTGCCAAATTCCAAATAACAATTAATTTTTTATTTAATTCAAATGATGGTCAATACCATGACTCCATTCTAATGAAGGCTAAAAAATTTAAAAAATACTTTACTTATGACTCCATTCTAGTGAAGGCTAAAACTTTTAAACAATAATTTAATTACTAGTGCCAAATTCCAAATAACAATTAATTTCTTATTTAATTCAAATGATGGTCATTACCATGACTCCATTCAAATGATGGTAATGACTCCATTCAAGTGATGGTGATGAATCCATTCAAGTGATGGTCGTTACCATGACTTCATTGTTCAGGTTTGTTTGGTCATTACCATGACTCCATTGTTCAACAATTTAATTACTAGTACCAAATTCCAAATAACAATTAATCTTTTATTTAATTCAAGTAATAACAATTAATTTCTTATTTAATTCAAATGATGGTCATTACCATGACTCCATTATAGTGAAGGATAAAAAGTTTAAACAATAATTTAATTACTAGTGCCAAATTCTAAATAACAATTAATTTCTTATTTAATTCAAGTAATAACAATTAATTTTTTATTTAATTCAAATGATGGTCATTACCATGACTCCATTCAAGTGATGGTAATGACTCCATTCAAGTGATGGTCATTACCATCATTGTTCAGGCTTATTTGGTCATTACCATGACTCCATTGTTTAAACAATATTTTAAAGTGATGGTCATTACCATCATTGTTCAGGCTTATTTGGTCATTACCATGACTCCATTGTTTAAACAATATTTTAATTACTAGTGCCAAATTCCAAATAACATTACCATCATTGTTGAGGTTTGTTTGGTCATTACCATGATTCCATTGTTTAAATAATATTTTAATTTCTAGTGCCAAATTTCAAATAACATGATTCCATTCAAGTACCAAATTCCAAATAACATGACTCAATTTCCAAATAACATGAATCTATTCAAATGATAGTAATTACTGCATTGTTTAAGGCTAAAAACTTTAAACAATAATTTAATTACTAGTGCCAAATTCCAAATTAACAATGCTAAAAAATTTAAACAATAATCTAATTTCTAATACCAAATTCCAAATTCCAATTAATTTCTTGCATTTCCTCTCAAATAATCCTCAAACCAAGCCTTATACAAAAACATATAATATATATGTTATATAGATAATCCTCAAACAATATGTTATATAGATAATCTTCAAACAATATGTTATATAGTAATCCTCAAACAAGTAATACATATAAAGCTTGGTTGAGGATTATCTATAAAAAAAAAATGGATATAACATATAAGGCTTGATTGAGGATTATAAATAATAAAACATCGATATAACATATAAAGCTTGATTGAGGATTATAAGTAATACAAATAAGGCTTGGTTGAAGATTATTTATGAAAAATCGATATAACATATAAGGCTTGATTGGACCTTATATGTTATCTGAAAAATCGATATAACATATATAAGGCTTGATTGAGGATTATCTATGAGAAATGTCCTTATATAGGGATGATTTCCAACCCAACATCCTAGAGTAAAAGAGGTACGTATAGAGATGATTACCAACCCAACATCCTAGAGTAAAGAGGTACGTATACATATATGATGTTATATGTAATACATATAACCCAGAAGTACGTATACATATATGTTAGATGTAATATATATTTGTAATACATGGGTTATATGTATATATAACATACATTTATAGATACGTATACATATATGTTACATGTAATATATGTATAGATATGTATATATATATATTACATGTAATATATGTTTGTAATACATGGGTTATATGTATATATAACATACATCTATAGATAAATAGATAATCCTCAAACAAGCCTTATACATATAACATATAGATAAATAGATAATCCTTATACATATAACATATAGATAAATATAAATAGATAATCCTCAATCTCTCATAGATAATCCTCAAGCCAAGCCTAATGCAATCAACGGTAGGTGAATGAGAAATCTCATAACGAAGTTCACAATATTGCTTCTAATTGTTTCTAGATTTGAGAAATTTTATTAAACAATTATTGATGACTATGAGTTACTATATAATTACTGTGAGAAAGTATAGATATACATTATTTTATATAAAATCTCCTGAGAAATTTTATTAAACAATTATTGATAATTATTGATGACTATGAGTTACTATATAATTACTGTGACAAAGTACAAAGTATAGATATACATTATTTTATATAAAATCTCCTAACGAAGTTCACAATATTGCTTCTAATTGTTTCTAGATTTGAGAAATGTTATTAAACAATTATTGATAATTATTGATGACTATGAGTTACTATATAATTACTGTGACAAAGTATATTCACAATATTGCTTCTAATTGTTTCTAGATTTGAGAAATGTTATTAAACAATTATTGATAATTATTGATGACTATGAGTTACTATATAATTACTGTGACAAAGTATAGAGACAAAGTATAGATGTACATTATGTTATATATCTACTTGATATAAAAATCGCCTCCCATATCGTTGTCTTTTTTCTCTTCCAAACTACCTCCCATATCGTTCTTTTTTCTCTTCCAAACTATCTACATTATAATCTGTCTGTCTTTTTTCTGTTCCAAACTATCTATATAAGTGTTGAATGTTAAAGTTTACAGTATAATTGTTGAATGCTAAAGTTTACAGTATAATTGTTGAATGTTAATTGGCTATGAACAAAGTTTACGCAAAGCCAAAAGCCACTGTCCCGCATTGTTCATCTATCTTCCTCATCATCTTACAATAATCATAAACATTTTCACTACTCGCTGCCTCTGATCAGTGGACAAACACCATGAAGAGCATCGTTGTTGATCTATCTTATTTGTTCATCACCTTACAATAAGCATTAACATTTTCTCTACTCGTTGTCAGGAACATTAAGAAGCTACTTCATCATCCTTAAACAGACTTATGGAGAGGGACTTTGCTGCCCTCGCCCGTATTTAACTCATGAGACTAATTACTTATGTTGTGCTCATAAATTTAAAATAATTATTGCTTAAATTGTGCTAGGGACTTGCAGCCCCTGCACTTGTTCAACTAATTAGACTAATTATGCTTTTGTTGTGCGAGTAAATTTAAAATAATAGCATTGCTCTGTATAAAGGATATGTTAAATATTTATATCACAAGTGTCACTAAAATGAGAAATTCGGCATTCAATCTTTAATGCTGTGCACATAAACCTAACTGAAAAAGTAAAACAACTAAAATGAAAGGCCGGCAACATTTACGTTACAACAGATTAGATTTACGTGCAACATCTTATAGACGCATTACAATTAAATGTATTAATATACACGACATCCACACTATTTGATCTGTCATGTTTGCACTATTCAAGAACGACTGCACTAATAATTTCAACCAAACTTAGTTCTCCATTAATAAAAATTTTAGTTTCAATTTAGTTTTCCAAATATTGCCACGATTTCCATATCAAGGGATTCCAAGACAAAAGAGAGACTCGAAATAAAAGAAAGCAGTACAGTAAAGCGAACCCGAAGGTAATATACAATTGAGTATCGTCGTAGTAAATTTCTAGAAGAAGAGAATTTTTCTAGAAAATTTTCCAAGTGAGCGGATCTTTTCAGCAACCTCCGCTATGTTGGCGTTTGCAGCGCATCTTCTAGCCTCAGCAACGGCTCTCCTGTTCTCTGCTTTCCTATGGGCTTTAGCAATTTCATTCTGCATTTTCTCAAATGCCACGGCCCGCTTCTCCTCCAATTTACTCTGAAGTAAAATAAACAGTACTAAGCAAAAATTCAGTCATATATATTGTTTGTTTCCTTGTCACAGTTATTTATTCATACCTCCATTTTTTTCATTTTGATGTTAGCTTTCACTTTTTGCTCCTCCTCCCATGCTTCGATAATTGCTTCGTCCTTCTTGAACCTGCAAAGTAACGTTATATTACATCTAGCATGCACCCAATTAATTTTAAGAATTGGGCCTCCTTATTTTATCAAACTCCAGTAATTTGCATTTATTTTCTGATGTGTTTTACCTGTTCTCAACTTTGGCCATCTTGGCCTCTTCCCAGGCCACGGCCTTGGCTTCAATCTGGTTTCTCTTAACCTTTTCTAGAGCAATCTGCTTCAAAGTCGGCAGAGAGTTCTCCTCACTACTTCTTGTGGAGTTTGAAGACGAGTGAGATCCTCTGTAAATGTTCTCGCCGTTCGTATTTACAGTTTCCACAATGGTTCTCTCGCCATGCTGGGCATCCCATGAGCTCTCCCCGTTCGTATTTACAGTTTCCAAAATGGTTCTCTCGCTATGCTGG
>JASDQU010436531.1:16604-26697 GCA_032191745.1 Picea mariana
GAATCTTACTAATCCTTCATATGCCAGCTATTAAATGTTTGGTGATATTTTTGTAAAAGTATTCAAATTTCTAAGGATTTTATATCATTTATATAAAATTTTGGTGATTTTTAAGGTAAAATAATTTTATCCTTTACAATTTGGGTGAATCATGTTTAGAATAACGAATCGTTTTTTGGGAAAAACCATGGAAAATTAGCCCATGAGCGAAATTTAGCTCCAAAAATCATCCCTACCCGAATATCACATAAGGAAATGGATGAAAGATGAGAAAAAGGACTATATTTTGGTTGTAATAGTAAATATTCCAAGGGAAATTGGAACTTTAGATTTACCTTTCTTATGAATATCATTAGGACTTGGTTTTCCAAAAAAAAAAATTGGTTTCTCTTGCTGCCTCTTGTAAAAGTGCTTCTCTGAGTCTAAATTCAAATTATTTGAGAAAATTGTTTCTTATTTCATTCTAGTCGAATGTGTGTCCACATGCTTCTTTGATTTTATACCAATTATGTGGTATATCATCCAATGTGTTTGGGAACATATGTGGCCACACTCTTTCGTCTCAGTAGCCTACTTTTCTCCATTGTTTCTCACATTGTTGAATGTGAATGACTAGGTCGAACCCAGGTTTAAAAGTCAGGATGTCAAGGTTTGTGAAATATTTTTCCACCAAATCTTTCCACAAAATTTAAGTAGTGATATTTCATGTTTGTAGTCGAGGTGCATGTGTTTCCCACCATCAATTTGCTTTTCCTATGAATAATTTGACTAATCTTTTTACTCTCCTCTCTTCTCTAACTGATTTGGAAACCTTGTCGACATGCATCGATGGAAATTCCCTTTCGCTAAACCACAGGGGTTTCCTTGTTTATGTATGAATCGATATTAGTGTTGGTGTTTGTTTTAAATTTCTTTTGACCACGATAGGGACTTCTTGTACTAAAAAGAATGATTTGGATCACTTTATTGGTATTTCCTATATCGACCAACACTCTTTGGATTGAGCTTCAGAACTCTCCATTTACCAATTGTATAGATTTGTATCTGAGTTTTGACTTATTGATAATGAAGATTCGACTGAAATTTCTCCTTCACTATTGGGCTTGACGTTATCCTTTTTCTCATTCATTACTTTATATAATTTTCAGGTATTTTGAACTTTGTCCCATGTCTCAACCCAAGGTTTTCCTTCTTTTTGTTCCAAGGGTATTATGATTTTTCTACTGTTACATTTCAATTTTATTCTATCCCTCAAAAGGGAGATTTTGTCCCTCATGTTTCTACCCCAAGGTCTTCCGACTAATGCAAGGTGGGCAGGGATTCCTTCGACCAGATTGATTACTTTGAAGTTGACTCTTATTGGGATTTCCATTATAGATGTGATGACACTTTTAAGTGTGCCAATTGGTTCAATGAACCTCTGATATGATAGCTTCATAAAATTCATTGTTGGATGAAGCAAGGGTTTCCTGAGTTGAACCCACATTTCTATGGGAGGATATTTACTTGTTCTCTTTGAATTTCCAATCAATAATAACCCTTTCTCATATCCCCTCTTCTACTTTTATAGGATGTTACTAGTTGTTTCATTCCTCTTCGTGCCAAAATTCTTAGTCCCATCCGCTTTTGTTCACATTCAATTCTTTATGGATTCTTCATTAATGTTGTATTTTCTGGCAGATCTTGGTCTAGATTTGTAAGCCTGTCAAAAATCTTATTGCCACTTTTCATTTATGACTACACATTTCTTCCCTCTTCCCATCATGTTTTTTCTTTAATTCTTTTCCAGTCATCTATTTAGGTATTTTTCTGGATCCTTTTCTATGCCATTCAATTCTTTGTTTTGTGCGCAATTCAATTCTTCATTCTATGTCTAACATTTTCTCGTTCTGCTCATATTCGATTCTAAAATTCAACTCTCATGTCGCTTCAAATTTTTATTGTGGCTTGCCTCAAAATATTTTATTGCTTCCTTTCTTTTCTTTTTATTTTCTCGTTTTAGTATAATACAAATATAATACAGATACTATTATAGTACACGTACTCCATAGTCAGGGTAGTGCACAAAAGAACAACTGTCCCTATACAATTTCAGCCTAATTCCATTGACCAATCCTTCCATGAGTTCCCCATTCAATTTATCCAACTGAAAAATACCATCCTATGTCACATATATTATCACATACATATGAAACCAATGCATTTGGAACTTTCCAGGGTGCTACAAAAATTTGTTGTCATAGAGAAAAACTAGGTCTCCCATATAGAACTTTTTTTTTTAATATGTCTATCATGCCATGCCTTTTCATGCGCTTTTTGAACCTGCTGATGAAATCCTCTGATTAAGCAGTCTTCCTCCAATTCCACTATCTTTGACAGTATTTTCTCTACTCTGCTAGAATCTGTGAGCTATGTCAGCATGACAATGTGTGGACTCAACAAAATGAATTCCATGGGAACAACTACTTCCTGGCCATATACTAATTGAAATGGTGTATGTCCTATAAAATTGTTACATGTGGTTTGATATGCCCATGGTATTGTAGGGATCCTCGGGTCCCAGTCAAATTGATTTACATTACATGTCTTTGTCAGTGCATTTTCTAGGACCGTGTTAAATTCTTCCATTGTTTTTTTTTTCTGAGGGTGATAAGGTGTGCTCTTATGAAGGGCTCTGCTGGCCCATTGGATCAAGTAATCTGTCATAGTGATTATATATCTTTCTCCTAAACTTTTTTATGGTGGATTGATCAATCCAATGAAATAAATTTCCCATTTATCAAAATCCTGCAACATAACTTGCAATATTAAAGGAATATCGTCTCTTCAAGATGGCTTCCCAACTTGCCAACAAACATCACAAGTCTAATATAATTCCTTAAAATCCTTATGAAGGGTGGGCCACCAAAGTGTTGCACGTAAAATGAAGGGTGGGCCACCAAACTCATTGTTTTCCTTGCATAGTGGCCTTCCAAAATTCCTTCATGCACCTTTGATAATATCATAGGCCTCTCGTGATACAATACACGTTGACGCATAATACCATCTATGCCTAAATTATATGAATTCCCTACTATAATATGATAATATGTTGCATTTACTACTAACTTCTTCTTCTATGCAATTGTAAAGTCCAGTGGGGATAATATTTTTCTTGGGAAATGAACAATATCTACAAAGTAATCATCGACCATCTATACTACGAACAAGTGTACATCTGGTAGACTGTCATCAATATTTCTTAAATCTTCCTCTTTTAATATGCGCGACAAACGTGTCAAGTCTTGTATTTAATTTTCCCAGTTTCAAAATCACGTCGAAGTCATACTCTTGAAATAATAATAGCCATCTACATATCCTCCCCCCAACAATGGTTTATTAACTAAGTACCTTAGCTCAGAATGATCCGTGTACATATCAAAATGTGATCCCAACAGATAATTCCTAAACTTCTATAGTGCATACACCATTGTGAGTCATTCATGCTCTATAGTAGTGTAATTATGTTCAGTAGTCGACAAATTCATACTAGCAAATGCAATGGGATGATCCAAATATCCTTCCCCTGGATGAGCTAAATTTGTGCCTAATTCTATAGATGATGCATCTACGTGGACATGGAATTCCCTATTCCAATATGGAAACACTAAAATTGGTGTAGTAACTAGTTTTTGCTTCAAAGTATCCGAACTTTGCTGACATTCGTCGTTCCATTGAAACTTGACCTCCTTCTTCAACAATTTTTTCAGTGGGATATGATCTGCATGTATCCCTTAATAAATTTTCTCTAGTGCCTTGTGTGACCTAATGTTGCTCGTAGTTGTCGCAATGAAGTAGGTGGTTGAATATTAAAAATAAAAACAATCTTCACAGGGTCAACCAAAAGTCCTTGTTTATATGCTACATGACCCAATATAATACCCAATGGTGCGCAGAAAATACACTTCTTGAAGTTCAAGGAAATTTGGAAGTGTCTACATCTGTCAAACATCAAGCACAAAGCTTCAATATGGCCCTTCAACAAGCTAAATATTGTCTAGTCATCCAATTATAGTTCTAGAAATTTATAAATAAATTATTTAAAAGTCTCTTCAACAAATTGGGAAAATACTGTTGGCACACTTTCAATCTAGAAGGCATGATTTTATATTGATAACATCCCCATTCTATCACAAATGTTGTCTTATTCCTATCTTCATGTGAAACTTAATCTGGTGATACCCAAAGAATCTGCCAATAAATGAGTAAGCTTCTTGTCATCCTACATTCTCAAAAAAATCATTTATAAATGGGGTAGGAAATAGGTCATGTAAGAAAGAATCATTTGATTTCCACAAATCCATGCAGATTATAATTCCACCCACTTTCTTGTCATGTTCCACCATCATACTGATCCATTACGACTCTACGACAGGTTCATTAATCCCAGCTTCCATCATCCTATCTATTTCTTCTTTCACTTTCTTCTTATATACTTGGTTCAATATGTACGGTCTCTGCCTCACTAGCTTGGCATCTAGATTCAAAGGGATCCTCATCTCCCCTAGCTCCCCAAAAATCCCTTTCATTTCTGAAAATGTAGTTGGGAAAAGGTCATGGTATTGGCACAATAAATCAACAATATTCTCGACAGTTTCTTCATTCCAATAGTCTCCAATTTTTGTGAACTTGGGATTATCCTTCATACCAATATTCACCTTCTGCATTGTTAACGACCTTGCATACACAACAGAATCAATATCGGGATCCTCTACTGTGTGATTTCCTTTGGATTCTATTACTTGCAAATTTCTCAGGTCTTCCTCCTCCTGGTCTTTTCCAACAATGTTATAACATTCCACAATCTCTTGAACAGTTGCAGAAGACTTGGGCGCACTACATAAGGGTACTAGTCTCATTGAGTCTTATGATGTAAATATATTGTTCTTGATGATCTGCAAAGTTTTTTCTACCGAAGAGGCATCATCTTCAAAATTGAAAGTTACCTTGAAGTTTCGAGTCAAATCTTCCCAGTATGATGTTCCTTTGTGTACTTCCAGTTCTAAATACCAATTCTTCGGGATCATATCCACAGTTTGTACAAACAAGTATGTCCATTCTTGCTTAGGTACTGAACTACATGTCATGGTGCACTGTGTAATATGATCTATAGGATGACTCACTCCAGTATACTTCTATGCAGTGTATTCAGTTTTTGTTCTGAACCTGACTTGTAACAGTATTCTGCATTGTTTCCAATTATTTGTTCTATCCTTATGCACAAACCACCACCTTCGAGGAAACAATTTCAGCGTGACATCTAAACCTAGCAATCTTTGTTGATCTAGTATTTGCAATTCAAATTATTTTACAAAAGGTTCTATATATGTTAGTCCATCATACTTTGGGGGATCACGTACCTTAGTTCCAATCAAGTGCAATGTATGGGTAATATGAGCACATCTCCTTGTAGATATTTCATGTAATGTCTATTGCCAATGTTCTAGAGCATCTTCTAAATCTGACACACAAGAAATAATACTTCTCCAACTGAGTACACCTTCAATAGTAGGATTAACATATTCATCCATCCGAGTAGTCAGATTGTAAATGTTATCGATTTATTTTCCCTTACCGGTTGCACATATCGTCTTCCTTCTATGGGATTCAATGGAATAGTATCTCTAAATTTTCCTACTCCAAATATCATTTGTCTCTTTTTCAGATCAACAATGGTCTAGTTATCAAAATCCCAATCGAGTCCAAGTAATGTTGGATAAGGTTTACTATCGTCCACTATCTCGATTACTTCAAAATATGTTTTGTTGTGTAGTCCATCAATATTAACATTTACCCCCATCATTCATTTAATCAGAACAATCTTGTGATGATTTGCTAGCCTCAACTGAATTGATGACCAGATCAAATTTGGTTTTCCCATCATCTCCCATGTCTTCTTCGGAAGGACATTCACATCAGATTCCATATCCAAGATGATATTATCCATATCATAGTCTCTTATCTACGCATTAAGTCAGAATTCCCTATTCATCCTTTTTTTGCGTTGCACCTATTTAACCTCTCATTGTGCAACAAGTGCTTCTTTATCTTATGTGCATTGGTAGATCATACTGTGTAGTATTTTTAATGTAGTTTCATCCTTTATTAGTTCTAAACTACTCTTTAAGAAACTCTTGAGGGTACTTTCCTTCTCTATTTTCCTTTCTGTAATTGAGTGGTCGTAGGCTAGAGGAATTTCATACACACGTGAAGAATTCGATGCTCTCCATTTTGTTTCTAGAAGCTCCTTCCTTTCTTTCTTATATGTGTCTCTCTCTTTCCAAGGGTCAAACATCAGAGGAGGTTTTGTTGCTTTCCTGACCCACTCGTTAGTGAAATTTCCTTGTTATGTCACATCGGATCATGTTCTTTCTCCTCTGTGTGTAGTCTTTGCTACCCTTGGTCGATCGTTGTGCTCTTCTGCTGCTATCATATGCACATTCTGGTTCCTTTTCTCCTGCTACTTCACAATTAGTTTCAGACAATATTCCATCACATGATCCAACTGTCTACAATATGTACATGTCGTACAAGGATTCAAACAATCTTGTGCCAAATTCTCGGGATGGTTACAGTTATAGAATATAAATGATCCTCTTCCTCTGCTAAATCCTCCTCTTCCACGACCTCTAAATCCTCCTATTCCTCCTTGATTGTATCCCCTCAAAGTATTTCATTATGGTACTTCACCTTCAAATGTTTCTTCCCCCTGAACTCTAAAAGCATCTTAGGTGTGTTCTTTCATTAGATCGAGTGCGCGACAGTTTTATTCTTCATGGCCCACAGACTTACAAAAATTACAAAATAATCTCATGGCATTGCTCTGATAATTTTTCATCAAACAATGGGTGGTTGGGTGATGACCCATCGTTCTACATATCTTACACCATACCCCTTTTCCTATGGATAAGCTATTCAAAGATCCTATAGCCAAATAATATTTAAAGTTTGTACACTCATTCTTATGATGACCTTCCTTTCTTCATGTAACACCCTAGGAATCTTTGCACTTTTCCTTCCTTTTAGCAAGTTCCTGCAATTGAATTGTCAATGTTGTTAATTATGACTAAACCTGAGTCATCCATGCTCCATTCTCTCCTATAGGGGATGCTTCCAACTTCATGGTGATCTATAGTGATTCTAACTACGACATAATCTTCTACTGCGTCAAAGGGAAGTGTATATGTGGTAAAAATCCTGCAATGAACCATTCCCTATGTTGCTCATTTGGAATTTGTAAGGTCAACCAATCCATCAATATCTTGAATCTCTGATCAAAATCCCATACCGATTCATTATACAACTGTTTTATGTCTTTTAGTTTCATAATACACTGTGACTCAGACTTCAGTTTCTGGAACTCTTTTAATATGGATTTTTTTATGTCTTCCAACATTATGACTTGTCCCATAGGTGTAGTGGAATGATACCTCATATACCATAGTAATGCACAATCTCTTAATGTCGTCACTAATTGCGTGATTTTTGTATCTTCATCCTAGACCTGTTTCATGGTCCATATTACTTCAGAGACAAACAAGTGTTGTTACATATATTTTTTCCTCGCTCCTTGGAAAAAACACATTCTCAAAGTGGGCTCTACCCTCGCCATTATGTACTGCACAATATTCTTCCTTGGTGTCACTATCTGAATTTGGGTTGTCGTACTACCTCCACTACTTTGAATATGTTTATTGTTATCCTTGCTTCCTTCACTAACTTCAAGTGCTCGTAGTAAAATTTAAGATCTTAGATCATTTCTTGGATATGCACATGGGGTCGTGGGTTTGACATAGAGTCTGGCTTGAGTGGAGCTACTGGAATGTAATGGATCTCCTTCTGTTGGACTGATATGATGGTATTCCTCCTTCTCTATGTGCGATAATCCTTTGATCTGGACCACTACATCAGTTTCGCTTTCCACAAACTCACTGTGCTTCCCTTCTCTATGAGCCACAGTCCTATTCTTATTATAGCAAAATATTTTTCCACTGCACAACACTCCAATATCCTCTTCAGTCACACCTTTTTATTTTCCTGGCATTCTTAGCCCATTTGTTGCTTATTTATTCTTTTTTGCATCCCTTTTTTCCATACTCTCATACCATCCCCTGGTCATCCCCCAGGCCCCCTATGTGCACGAAGGTGCCTATCTACTAGGGAAATCAGATTCCAACTTCATAACCCCCTTATCATACAACATCTTAACCCAAGTATATAGTGATTTCAAATATCTTCCACGCAAACCTTTAAATAAATCCCTCTAAGAAACATTGTATGACTGAGTACACTCTATAGAAAACTCAGTAATATAACCCCCAATACACTATCAAGACAAAAATCAAATGTGCATGATATCTAATTACTTATGGTATTAACTTGTTGGATTAACTTAGGTGTCCAAATCCTCATAACAATAGTGTAGAATGTTTCATTCTTTTTAGCTAACCTCTATAACCACTCAGCCAAAACTATTGAGAATTCAACAAACTATTGAGGGTTCTTATTTACGAATATGTATTTACAGATCAAACTTTAGCAATAATATCATCTCTAGAAAATTCATGCTCCTTCTTCTCTAACCATCATCCAATCTCTTCCTTAGTAGGCCTCTGCATTCCCTTTAGTGACATATCATGGTCCCAACAACATAACCATTTTTTGGCGCATAGTAGGAAGACCCAAGGTTCAACATGAAATCACCAACAAAACCCTCATATACCATCCCTTTCGACATCACCTACAAGAAGGTGAAGTCTCACCCTAGGTATCTATGGGAACTGCAAGAACCATGTTTTTGTAGTGATCAAGGGATGGGTGGGAGTTCTTATAACCATTCTACTTAGCATTAGTTCATCATGTGTGCAAAAACATAATAACATATAACATACACATAATAACATAACACATATCATATGCGCACAATAAATAGAACAATCACATCATAACACATAGACACCATGATTTAACATCGTTCACCCAAGATGGCCCACGTTCACAATGACCAACTTCTTATTATATTATTCATAACATCCATTACAAAATATGTGCTCTGCACTCATACATTATGTCTTATACTTACAAAATTCCCTTTCAATTCTCATATCTCTCTATCGCCCTTTGCTATTTACTTACTTTCCTACCTTCACCCCTCACTTATATCCCAAAACCCTTACATATTTATACAATTGCAATAGGGATTATCCCTTTTCGATGGACCAAAATTCCTAATGGATTCCAATGGTCTTCCTTATTTTGCGCACGCTACGTAGTTCCCAAAACTAGTCCCAAAATCCTATCCTAACAACCACCCCAAATTTCTTGGTAGTTCTATTTATATGTAAAGAAAATTTAATCATTTATAGATTTTATTTAGGGGTCATATAATCTTGTAGAAAACTTCCCTCCAACTATCATAATATAACAATATAGAAAGCCAGATTTCTCATTGATCTAGAACTTTCATTCAATTTTTTATGCTTTCTATTTATTTAGTTTTGGAGAAATCCCATAAGCGCATTTTTCCACCATGTACAAATCTTGAGTCATGGTAGAACTCTACCCATCCCCGAAATTTATAAAACAAATTTATCAATTTTGTGGTTAGAAAAAGAGTATGTTTGCAACAAGCTTAACAAACTCCTTTTCTTTATAGTCCATCATATTAATGCATAATAATGCCCAAATAATTTTCAAATTTTATTTATAGTCCAAAGTATATTTTTAATAAAAATATCATTTTCTATAAATATAAAAAATACAAATATAACATATCAAGATATAAATTGAAGATATAACATAAAAATAAATATCTAAACAATGTATACTTTAATTACTTACTCAATTACAAATAATAAAATTAATAATAAGTTTATATTCATAGTTATCAAAGATTGTTGTGTGAAGAAATTTATTTTTAGAATAATGTGAGTTGAGAATAACACATAAAAAGATTAGGTAACATGATTTCAACGGTGTTTAACAAAACTTTTAAAACTTCAAATGGTCATATACTTGTCATACAAATGTTGATTTTTATGATTATTGTTTTTTT
>JASDQU010436531.1:49687-69724 GCA_032191745.1 Picea mariana
ATACTATAGTACACGTACTCCATAGTCATGCTAGTGCATAGAAGAACCTTCCTATGTCACAGATATTATCACATATAGACCCAACCAATTCATTTGGAACTTTTGAGGGTGGTGCAAAAAATTGTTTTCATAGAGAAAAAATAGGTCTCACATATAGAATTTTTTTTATTTAATATGTCTATCATGCCATGCCTTTTTGTGTGCTTTCTGAACCTGCTGATGAAATCATGTGATGAAGCAATCTTCCTCCAGTTCCACTATCTCTGGCAGTATTTTCTCTACTCTGCTAGAATCTATGAGCTATGTCAGCGTGACAATGTGTGGACTCGGCACAAAGAAATCCATGGGAACAACTACTTCCTAGCCATATATTTATTGAAATGGTGTATGTCCTATAAAATTATTACATGTGGTTTGATATGCCCATGGTACTGCAGGAATCCTCAAGTCCCAGTCAAATTGTTTTACATTACATGTCTTCATCAATGCATTTTCTAGGATCGTGTTAAATGCTTCCACTGTTTTGTTTTTCTGAGGGTGATAAGGTGTGTTCTTCTAGTGATAAATATGAAATTCTTGTATAAACTAAACAATCGCTTTATTCAAAAAATGGGTCCCCTGATCACTCGTAAGGATTCTCACACATCCAAACCTTGTAACAACATTCTCAAATAGAGACCGCACAACAGTCTCCGAGCTACAATCTCTGACGGGATCTGCTTTGGCCCATCGAGTAAAGTAATATGTCATAATGATTATATATCTTTCTCCTGAACTTTTTGATGGTGGTTTGATCAGTCCAATGAAATAAATTTCCCATTTATCAAAATCCTACAACATAACTTGCAATATTAAAGGAATCTCGTCTCTTCTAGATGGCTTCCCAAATTGTCGACAAACATCACAGGTCTGATAAAACTCCTTAGCATCCTTATGAAGGGTGGTCCTCCAAAGTGTTGCGCGTAAAATTTTCTAAGTCATCATTTTCCTTGCATAGTGGCCTTCCAAAATTCCTTCATGCACCTTTTATAATAGCATAGGCCTCTCGTGGTCCAATACACATTTCCAAATAATACCATCTATGCCTAAATTATAGGAATTCCCTACTATAAGATGATAATATGTTTCCTTTGCTACTAACTTCTTCTTCTATGCAATTGTAAAGTCCAGTGGGGATGATATTTTTCTTGGGAACTGAACAATATTTGCAAAGTAATCATCGACCATCTATACTATGAACAATTGTGCATCTAGTAGACTTTCATCAAAATTTCCTAGATCCTCCCTTGTTAATATGCATGACAAACGGTAAGTCTTGTATTTAATTTTCCTGGTTTCACAATCACTTCGAAGTCATACTCTTGAAATAATAATAGCCATCTACATATCCTCCCCCCAACATTGGTTTATTAACTAAGTACCTCAGTGCATAATGATCTGTGTACATATCAAAATGCAATTCCAACAGATAATGCCTAAACTTATATGGTGCATACACCATTTCGATTCATTCACGCTCTATAGTAGTGTAATTATGTTTATTAGTCGACAAATTCCTACTAGAAAATGCAATGGGATGATCCAAATATCCTTCCCCTGGTTGAGCTAAAGTTGTGCCTAATGCTATAGATGATGCATCTCCGTGGACATGGAATTTATTCTTCCAATATGGAAACACTAAAATTGGTGTAGTAACTAATTTTTGCTTCAAAGTATCCAAAATTTGTTGACATTCGTCGTTCCATTGAAACTTGACCTCCTTCTTCAATACTTTTTCCAGTAGGATGTGATCTGTATGTATCCCTTAATAAATTTTCTCTAGTGCCTTGTGTGACCTAATGTTGCTCAAAGTTGTCGCAATGAAGTAGGTGGTGGAATATCAACAATAACAACAATCTTCGCAGGGTCAACCAAAATTTCTTGTTTATATACTACACGACCCAATAGAATACCCAATGGTGCACAAAAAATACACTTCTTGAAGTTCAAGGAAATTTTGAAGTGTCTACATCTATCAAACATCAAGCACAGAGTTTCAATATGGTCCTTCAAAAAACTGAATATTGTCTAATCATCCAAATATAGTTCTAGAAATTTATAAATAAATTATTTTAAAGTCTCTTCAACAAATTGGGAAAATATTGTTGGTGCACTTTTCAATCCAGAAGTCCTGATTGTATATTGATAACATCCCCATTCTATCACAAATGTTGTCTTATTCCTATCTTCCTGTGCAACTTAATCTGGTGATACCCAAAGAATCTGTCAATAAATGAGTAAGCTTCTTTCCATCCTACATTGTCAAAAACTTCATTTATAAATGGGGTAGGAAACATGTCATGTAAGTAAGAATCATTCAATTTCCACAATTCCACGCAGATTATAATTCCACACGCTTTCTTGTCCTGGACCACCATCAGACTAATCCATTGTGACTCTACATCAGGTTAAATAATCCCAGCTTCCATCATCCTATCTATCTCTTCTTTCACTTTCTTCTTATATACTGGGTTCAATATGTATGGTCTCTGCCTCACTAGCTTGGCATCTAGCTTCAAAGGGATCTTCATCTCCCCTAGATCCCCAACAATCCCTTTCATTTCTAAAAATGTAGTTGGGAAAAGGTCTTGGTATTGGCACAATAAATCAACAATATTCTTGACAGTTTCTTCATTCCAATAGTCTCCAATTTTTGCGAACATGGGATTATCCTTCATACCAATATTCACCTTGTGCGTTCTCAACGACCTTGCATACATGACATATTCAATCTCAGGACCCTCTTCTGTGTGCTTTCCTTTGGATTCTATTACTTGCAAATTTCTCAGGTCTTCCTCCTCCTGGTCTTTTCCAACAATGTTATAGCATTCCACAATCTCTTGAACAGTTGTAGAATACTTGGGGGCACTACATAAGGGTACTAGTCTTGTCGAGTCTTATGACGTAAATATATTGTTCTTGATGATCTGCAAAGTTTTTTCTATTGAAGGGGCATCATCTTCAAAATTGAAACTTACCTTGAAGTTTCGAGTCAAATCTTCCCAGTATGATGTTCCTTTGTGTACTTCCAGTTCTAAGTACCAGTTCTTCGGGATCATATCCATAATGTGTACAAACAAGTATGTCCATTCTGGCTTAGGTACTGAAATCCATGTCATGGTGCACTATGTAATATGATCTATAGGACTACTCACTCTAGTATACTTCTACGCAGTGTATTCAGTTTTTGTTCTAAACTTGACATGTAACAGTATTCTACATTGTTTCCAATTATCTATTCTATCCTTATGTGCAACCCACCACCTTCAAGGAAACAATTTCAATGCGACATATAAAGCTAGCAATATTTTTTGATCTAGTATATGCAATTCAAATTCTTTTACAAAAGGTTCTATATATGTTATTCCATCATACTTTGGGGGATCACGTACCTCAGTTCCAATCCAATGCAATGTACGGGTAATATGAGCACATATCCTTGTAGATACTTCATGTAATGTCTATTGCTAATGTTCCAGAGCATCTTTTGAATCTGATGCACAAGAACTAATACTTCTCCAACTGAGTACATCTTCAATAGTAGGATTAACATATTCATCCATCCAAGCAGTCAGATTATAAATGTTATCGAGCTATTTTCCCCTTACCGGTTGCACATATCGTCTTCCTCATATGGGATCCAATGGCATAGTAAATCTCAATTTTCCTACTTCAAAGATCATTTGTCTCTTTTTTCAGATCAACAATGGTCTAGTTATCAAAATCCCAATCGATTCCAAGTAATGTTGGATAAGGTTTATTATCATCCACTATCTCAATTACTTCAAAATATGTTGTGTTGTGCACTCCATCGATATTAACATTTACCCCTATCATTTGTCTAATCAGAACATGATTTTCTAGCCTCAACTGAATTGGTGACTAGATCAAATTTGGTTTTCCCATCATCTCCCATGTCTTCTTCAAAAGGACATTCACATCAAATTCCATATCCAAGATGATATTATCCATATCATAGTCTCTTATCTACACATTAAGTCGGAATTGACTATTCATCCATTTCTTGTGTTGTGCCTAATTAACCTCTCATTGTGAAACATGTGCTTCTTTATCTTGCATGCACTAGTAGATCATCTTGTGTGGTATTTTTAATGTAGTTTCATCCTTTATTAGTTCTAAACAACTATTTGAGAAACTCTTGAGGGTACTTTCCTTCTCGATTGTCCTTTCTGTAATTGAGTGGTCATAGGCTAAAGGAATTTCATACACACGTGACGAATTCGATGCTCTCCATTTTTTTTCTAGAAGCTCCTTCCTTTATTTCTTATATGTGTCTCTCTCTTTCCAAGTGTTAAACATTGGAGGAGGTTATGTTTCTTTCCTAGCCCACTGGTTAGTGAAATTTCCTTTTTATGTTGCATCAACTCATGTTCTTTCTCCTCCGTGCATAGTTGTTGCTACCCTTGGTCGATTGTTGTTCTCTTTTGCTGCTATCGTATGCACATTTTGGTTCCTTTTCTCGTCCCACTTCACAATTAGGTTCAGACAATATTCCATCACATGATCTAGTTGTCTATAGTATGTACACATCGTACAAGGATTCAAACAATCTTGTGCCAAATTCTCAAGATGGTTATAGTTATAGAATATAAATGATCCTCTTCCTCTTCCAAATCCTCCTCTTCCACGACCTCTAAATCCTCCTCTTCCTCCTTGATTGTATCCCCTCAGAGTATTTCATTATGGTACTCCTCCTTCTGATGTGTCTTCCCCATGAACTCTATATGCATCTAAGGTGTGTTCTCTGATTAGATCGAGTGCGCTATAGTTATATTCGTCATGTACCACATACTTACAAAAATTACAAAATAATCTTATGGCATTGCTCTGATAATTTTGCATTAAACAACGGGTGGTTGGGTGATGACCAATCGTTCTGCATATCTTGCACCATACCCTTTCTCCTGTGGATAAGCTATTTAGATATCCTATATCCAAATAATATTTAAAGGTTGGACACTCATTCTTATGATGACCTTCCTTTCTTCATGTAACACCCCAAGATTCTTTGCACTTTTCCTTCCCTTTAGCAAGCTCCTACAATTGAATTGTCAATTTTGCTAACTGCAACTGAACCTGAGCCATTCCTTCTCCATTCTCTCCTATAGGGGATGCTTCCAACTTCATGGTGATCTCTAATGCTTCTACTACGTCAAAGGAGAGTGTATATGTGGTAAAAATATCGCAATGAACCATTCCCTATGTTGATCGTTTGGAATCTGGAAGGTCAACCAATCCATCAATATCTTGAGTCACTAATCAAAATACCATACTGATTCATTCTACAACTACTTTATCTCTTTTAGTTTCGTAATACACTATGACTCAACTTCAGTTTTTGGAACTCTTTTAATATGGATTTCTTGATGTCTTCCAACATTCAGACTTGTCACGTAGGTGTAGTGGAATGATACTTCATATACCATAGTAATGCATCGTCTCTGAATGTCGTCACTAATTGCATGATTTTTGTATCTTCATCCTGGACCTGTTTCATGGTCCATATTACTTCAGAGACAAACAAGTGTTGTTCCATATCTTTTTTCCTCGTTTCTTGGAAGAAACACATTCTCAAAGTGGGTTCTACCCCCGCCATTATGTACTGCACAATATTCTTCCTTGCTGTCACTATCTGAATCTGGGTTGTCGTATTGCCTCCACTACTTTGAATATGTTTACTGTTATCCTTTCTTCCTTCACTAACTTCAAGTGCACGCGATAAAATTTAAGATCTTAGATCATTTATTGGATATCCACATGGGGTCATGGGTTTAACACAGAGTCTGTCTTGAGTGAAGCTACTGGGATGTAATGGATCTCCTTCTGTTGGACTGATCTGATGGTCTTCCTCCTTCTCTATGTGTGATAATCCTTTGATCTGGAGCACTACATCGGTGTCTCTTTCCACAAACTCAACACACTTCCCTTCTCTATGAGCCACATTCCTATTCGTATTGTAGCGAAATATTTTTCCACTACACAACACTCGAATCTCCTCTTTAGTCGCACCTTTTTATTTTCTTAGCATTCTAAGCCCATCTGTTGCTTATTTATTCTTTTTTGTATCCCTCTTTTCCATACTCTCATACCATCCCCTGGTCATCCCCCAGTCCCCCTGTGCGTCCAAAGGTGCCTAGCTACTAGGGAAATCAGATTCCAACTTCATAACCCCCTTATCATACAACATCTTAACCCAAGTATACAATGATTTCAAATATCTTCCACGAAGACCTTTAAATAACTCCCTCTAAGAAACATTGTATGATTGAGTACACTCTATAGAAAACTCAGTAATATAACCCCCAATACACTATCCAACAAAAAATCAGATGTGCATGATATCCGATTACTTACGGTATTAACTTGTTGGATCAACTTAGGTGTCCAACTCCTCAGAACAATAGTGTAGAATGTTTCATTCCTTTTATCTAACCTCTGTAATCACTCAACCAAAACTATCGTTAATTCAACAAAGAAAATATCATCCGTGGGTTCTTATTTATGAATATGTATTTACAGATCAAACACTAGAAATAAGATCATCTCTAGAAAATTCATTCTCCTTCATCTCTAACCATCATCCAATTTCTTCCTTAGTAGGCCTCTGCATTCCCTTTAGTGACATATCATGGTCTCAACAACATAACCATTTTTTGGCGCATAGTGGGAAGACCCAAGGTTCAACATGAAATCACCAACAAAACCCTCAGATACTGGCCCTTTCGACATCACCTGCAAGTAGGTGAAGTATCACCCTAGGTATCTATGGGAACTACACAAACCATGTTTTCACAATGATCAAGGGATGGGTGGGAGTTCTTATAACCATTCTACTTAGCATTAGTTCATCATGTGTGTAGAAACATAATAACATATAGCATACTCATAAAAACATAACACATATCATATGCACACAATTAATAGAATAATCACATCATAACACATAGAAACCATGATTTAACATGGTTCACCCAAGATGGGCCATGTTCACAATGACCGACTTCTTATTATATTATTCATAACATCCATTACAAAATATGCACTATGCACTCATACATTATGTCTTGGACTTACAAAATTCCCTTTCCATTCTCATATATCTCTGTCACTCTTTGCTAGTTACTTACTTTCCTACCATCACTCCTCACTTCTATCCCAAAAACCTTACATATTTATACAAATGCAATAGGGATTATCCCTTTTCGATGGACCAAAATTCATAATGGCTTCCAATGGTCTTCCTTATTTTGTGTGCACTACGTAGTTCCCAAAACTGGTCCCAAAATCCTATCCTAACAACCACCCCAAATTTCTTGGTAGTTCTATTTATATCTATACAAAATTTAATCGTTTATAAATTTTATTTAGGGGTCATATAATATTGTAGAAAACATCCCTCCAACTATCATAATATAGGAATATAGAAAGTCAAATTTCTCATTGATCTAGAACTTTCATTCAATTTTTTATGCTTTCTATTTATTTAGTTTTGGAGAAATCCCATAAGCGCATTTTTCCACCATATACAAATCTTGAGTCATGGTAGAACTCTACCCATCCCTGAAATTTCTAATACAAATTTATCAAATTTGTGGTTAGAAAAAGAGTATATTAACAACAAGCTTAACAAATTCCTTTTATTTATAGTCCGTCATATTAATGCATAATAATACCCAAAGAATTTACAAATTTTATTTATAGTCCATCAAATATATTTTTAATAAAAATATCATTTTCTATAAATATAAAAAATATAAGTATAAGATATCGAGATATAAATTGAAGATATAACACAAAACGAAAATATCTAAACAATATATACTTTAATTACTTACTCAATTACAAATAATAAAATTAATAATAAGTTTATATTCATAGTTATTAAAGATTGTTGTGTGAAGAAATTTATTTTTAGTATAATGTGAGTTGAGAATAACACATTAAAACATTAGGTAACATGATTTCAACAGTTTTTAACAACATTTTTAAAACTTCAAAAGGTCATATCCTTGTCATACAAATGTTGATTTTTATGATTATTGTTTTTTTTAAGTGGGTGTATTTTTATATCTAATTATATTTACAATTTATTATTTAATAATCAAGACTCATAAACATGTTTTCTAGAATATGTTAGACAAAATCAATTTTCAAGTTGTTTCAAAATTATTTTAAAAATTTATACCTACAAACTCAACCATCAAACTTTTGGAAGCAGTTTTCTAGAGACGATGACTAAAACATGACTTTTGGTGGCCATTTTCAAATAGATAATACTAAATCCTTAGAACTTTTGGGGAATAAAAACTACCACCAAAACATTTTTAAGGTTATTTTTTAGCAAACTGCCCCTTAAAAAATTTTACTGATGGTTTTCAGACGACTGTATTAACTATTAAAAATTAAATTGTTGTAGTGTGACAAAGGACAACATTATCTCTAGTGAAAATCCCTCTTCAATAAAAATTTCCATATTGAGGAAAAAAGGCATACAACTCATCAAAGGCAACGGTATTTAGTAGAACCAAATTTCTTAGAATTCGGTCAACTCAATCTAGCTCCCTACTACACTAGACCCACAACCATGTCATCTTAGATATGTAAAGGAAGCATATTCATCCTTGACTATCACACCAAGGTGTTCTATAATTTTTTCTATTGAATATTTTATTGATATATTTAGATGTGACACCATTGGATTGTTGTGACATGCTCCTTAGCAAACTTTACTAGTTTGATAAAAGGGCACAATGTCATGTGTTTTTCAACATCTACAAATGTCATAATGACTAGAAAAACTAAAATATCACACCATCTCCCCCTTATTCATGTCGATGATATATTAAGTAGGTAACCTCCACAAATTCATAAAACTATGGTTTTATGTAGTTGTTGTCCCTCCCACCCTACTAGAACCTTTGTGGTCTGATTGAACTTTGACACAAAGGTTCCACTTCAAGCATAAAATTCGCATTCCACTCCTAATATTGCTTCAGACCCTACCAAAAATAATTTATCTATAATGCATATGACATCACACATTTCTCATGAATCCCTTATTCATGGTTCCCTCTCACACTAATTTATAGATTAAATACCTTTTTCACTTACTATTCAATAACCTATGGTAACAACGCTCAAATAAAGAGGATATTTCTTCTTCTTTCCAAACATCATCAATTCCACTAGGCCACATTTCAGCAATTCCTTCAAGTATTACGCAATGATATTCCAACTAACACATAGACCATATATCCTATGTTATCCTTTTCAAGACATCAAACAACCTCAAAATAAGTCGAGGACAATTTCCTCTCAATGGAGAGGAATTGATGAGGCTTAGTCCCCAAGTCCATAGTGGACTTAGTTAAACTATATTATTATTGCAGTTTACACTTTTCTTTTTGTATATCAGTTGTCCATAATTCATAGTTTGTTTTGTCACACATTTTCACCCACCTAAATACGTATATTTTAGTAAAAATCTATGACACTTAGTTAAACTTGATCACTCTTAAGTAATTTTTACTTCTATATATATTCATAATACAAAGAATGATGTATCATATGTGTATGCCACAACAATTCCTACCTTCTCATACTTGCATACTATCTCTCTTTTATTATCTTATGATATTCAAATTGTTATTTTGTACCTACAACATGTTAGATTAAACATAAAACAACCTTTTGTTTTGGTAGTTTTGTTCATGAGACTGACCTCAACTCTTATATCCAATAAGATTTCTTCCAATTACAAATCTTAAAGCATATGAACATGAATGGAAAAAACAAAATAAGACAAAATCATGTTAAATTGTCCAACACTATAAATGATAAAATCAATAGTAAAATGACATCTAGTTGTCCAAAAAAATGGATGTCAAAATACGACTAAGGCCATCAATTTATGGTTGGAAGGGAGATAATTCTTAATTCCTTAAAAGTGAACAATACTATTAGTAGCAAGTCTTTGTTACACATTAAAATACTATTAGTAACAAGTCTTTGTTACACATTAAACTAGCATAAAGGTATGGTTTAGGGAGCACACAATTGTTTGTGGGGCTACACACTAAATAAGAAAAAAGGTAGGTTGAATGATGAAATTCATTGTTCTAATCACACATAAACCAAAAAATAATAGGAAATGGGATGTTTGGTACCACAAAATTACTATGAACAAATAACACACACCAAGAACATTTGAAGAGGTTGGAATTGCAAAAAAGACCTAGATCCAAATAGAGAACAAATCCTCCAAAACACCATAATAAAGTGTACTAAGCCAAGCTATATTCAATAAAGAAGAATCTCCAAAGTTTTTAATTGATTTTATTTATATTTATGGCATATCAATACATAAGAACTTTCAAAGAGTTTACCAATTTTACTTATAGTTTATCTAGTATATTTTTAATAAAAATATTATTATATTTATGAATATAAAAAACTTAATTACAATATATCAAAATATTATAAAAAATAATAATTCTAATTAAAATAATATTTATTTAAATTGATAATTAATTAATTTAATTAAAATTAATAAAACTAATAAGTTTATGTTCAAAAACAATTTTAATCAATTTGTGAAACATTAGTGTAAAGTGAATGCAAAATAAGACAAAAAAAAATTAGATAACATGATTAAAACATTTTCTTTAACAAAAATTATATATCAATTAATTAGATGCGGGTCAAGTTTACTTCGTTTTGGGTTTCCAAGTATATGAGAAAGGATTCAAGAGATAACATGCCCAAAATCAATAGCTTGATAATAACATTTTTTTAACAAAAGTCTTCATCTATTAAGTTTACTTTGTTTTATTTTTGGGTTTTCATTAATGTTGGAATTTGATGAGAATTTTAGTTGTCACTTTATGGATTTTGATTATATTTTTTTARCTGGGTCAAGTTTACTTTATTTTATTTTTGTTTTTGGGTTTTTATTAGTGTTGGAATTTGATGAGGATTTTAGTTGTGACTTTATCGATTTTAATTATATTTTTAAATGTGTTTGATTATATTTTCTATATTTGTTAATATGGTGTTAAATTTTTGAATTGTATTTGACTATCAAAATACTTTATATATGTTTGAGCCTACTATTTTTCATAGTAATAGTTGTTTCTTTTCTATTAATGTTAGAATTTGATGAGGATTTTGGTTGTTACTTTGTGGATTTTGATTATATTCTTAAATGTGTTTGATTATATTTTTTTTAGTTAAAATACTTTATATATGTTTGAGTGTACTATTTTCCATTATTGTTAAAATTTGAATAGGGTTTTGATTTTGGTTGTCACTTTGTCACTTTTAATTGTATATTTAAATGTGTTTGACTATATTGATTGAAAATGTGTTAAAGTTTCGAATTGTATTTGACTCTCAAATATTTTATGCATGTTCGAGTGCATTGTTATCCATTAGTGTTGGAATTTGAGAAGAATTGTGGTTGTTACTTTGTTAATTTTAATTATATCTTTAAATGTGTTTGACTATATTTGATAATATAAATTACTTAGTTTGAGATAGGGATACTTCTAATCTCTTTGTTAGTTGGAAATTTGCTTTTGATATAGATTTATTGAATTATGTTTGACCATCTAAATAATAATAATATGTTCCAGATAGATTATCTTTTATTTCATCGTTTTTAGAAAACTTATATTTAAAGTAGATTTATTTTGACCCTTAAATTCCAACACTTATCTACATATACAACTCATATTTATTTTTTCACTCTTAAGTTCCAACACTATTCTACATATATGTACAACTCAAATTTGTTTGATCATTAAATTTTAACACTACTCTGCATATCTATACAAGTCACTTTTCTTTCTTTTCTTTCTTTCAAATCTCTATGCTTGTTTTCTGGGTCAATATAGAAAGCATTTTCTCTTTGAAAAATAATATATATTATTTATATTTAAATTAGTCACTTTTCTTTCTTTCAAATCTCGATGCTTATTTTCAAGCCAATATAAAAAACACCTTCTCTCATATTCATATATATATATATAATTTAAATAATTTCTTTTCAAATATATATAAATTAGTTTGTTTAATTTTTATGATAAAAATATATTATTTATATCTAAATCAACATGAAAATTTTTAAATGTTTTCATCACATTCATATCAATACTGAGGAAATAAATAAAATTAAAATGTAAAAAAAAAAAAAATGTTTTAGTTTGTTGACAATGGTTTCAGAGTTGGCAGAGTTGGGGGAGTTGGGGTAACTGGTTATAAATGAACGATCACGATATTTCTGGACAAACCCTTCAAGACTGAACAATGTGGTCGGGGGAGATTGCACCATCCCGATCCAAGGAAAACCTATTTGAAAACATGGATGCATAATGCTCAAACTCAAATCAAATCACGTAAACAATCAAATCATTTATTACAGTCAAACAGCTTGAAAGAATTTGACCAGCCAACCAGCTGGGAATAACATTGATATAACTGTAAAAGGCAACAACCGATTCCCTTCGACTACCTTTGCAATTCCAGCATCACCCGTAAGCTCTTTCCCATCTTGCCCGGATCCAAACTCAGAGCAAGTATGACCATCACCAGGTTAGATGATCAAAACCCAGGAAGGGAAGGCATGAATGTCCAACAGAGACGATCCCAGACCTTCAAGCACCAAGCACTGAGGCTCCCAATTCCACCCCGCCCCCCGTTATTTCCACGATTTGCCGTCCCGCTGCCCTTGCCACCGCCGCCCCGGACACCCGTGGCAGCCATAACAGTAGACGAGTTCCACCCGTCGGAGCTCGAGAAACTGGAAATTCTGGGCTACGGCAGCGGGGGAAAAGTGTACAAGGTCCGACACAGGAGAACCCAGTCCCTCTACGCTCGCAAGGTCGTGCAAGGTGACCATGATATCTCCATCCGTCGCCACATAGTCCGCGAGATGGAGATCTTGAGGAGAACAGATTCCTCGTAAGTGGTCAAGTGCCATGGCGTATACGATCGGGACGGGGAGATCCAGTTCGTGCTGGAATACATGAACGGAGGCTCGCTCGACAAGTGAGGGCGCCAGATGCCCGAGCCGTTCCTCGCGGCGGTGGCCAGGCAGGTCCTGCAGGGTCTCAAATATCTCCACGCCAACAAGATCGTGCACAGAGACATTAAGCCTTCCAATCTTTTGCTCAACAGCGGGCGCCAGATCAAGATCGCGGACTTCGGCGTGAGCCGGATTCTGTCGAAATCGATCGATCCCTGCATATCCTGTGTCGGGACGTACGCCTACATGAGCCCCGAGAGAATCGACCCCGACATGAACGACGGACGCTACGACGGGTACGCGGGCGATATCTGGAGCCTCGGGCTGAGCCTCCTGGAATGCTACGTCGGGCGGTTGCCCTTTCTGCCGCTCGGCGTGCAGCCAGACTGGCCGACGCTCATGTGTCTTATACGCTACGGGGACCCGCCCTCGCCGCCACCCTCGGCTTCTCTCGAGTTCCAGAGCTTCATCCACTGTTGCTTGCAGAAGGATGCCGGGTTGCGCTGGACAGCGTCTCAGCTACTTAGCCATCCGTTTGTTTCAGCGGCAAGCGCCTCATCTGCCTCATCTGCCTCATCCTCCTAACGTCCTCAAGAAAAATTGTTCAGACCCGTTTGAATCGCGCAAAAGGGTTTTTGTCGCGCGCGGCAGTGTACATATATTTCTAGCAGTTTGAAAATTTCTGTTATTGAGCGGAGTTTGGGAACGTTAGATTTACTGCAGTATGTTATTTGGTGCATAGGTGAGTTCTGATGTTAGATGTATTCCATTATGTGTATTTGGGAAATAAGATGGAGTTAATTTATCTCGTACAAGAGATTAATTTATATTTTTGAGTTTTTTAATTTTTTAATCATATTTAATTTTTAATATCCTTAATTATATTATTAGTTATTTTCATTGTTTTGATTTGATTGTTTTAAATTTGGATTGTTTAAAATTTCATGTAAGTTTTTTTATTTAGTTTTTATTTATAATTTCAGTATGTAGAAGATGTAAGTGTATTAATTAAGAATAGGTACAATTAATGATTTTTTAACCTTAAATTTTAATGGTTGTGCATTGAAGATGCTGGCATATTTTGTCATCTTTCGAAATCAATAAATCAGATTTTTTTTAGGCATATTTATTGTTCATAACTTCCTTGCATTTATGAAGGTATCCCTTTATAGAGTCATCCTTCGAAATCAATAAATCAGATTTATTTTACTGCATTTAGGTTTTTTTTATTTACATTTTTTTAAGCATCCAGATTCCTTTTCCTCTTAAAAATTGTTATATATTTAATAAAAACCATAAAATTTATACAAACATTTTTCAAATAATTTAGTTATTTATTAATTTTCCTTGTAAAAACTGTTATATTTCATTGTTTAAGGTCTAAGTTTAAAAAGAATCATAACACTTTAAAAGTATTTTATTTGTAAATCATGTTTAAAATGAAACTCTATATAAAATCTTACAAATATTTCTTTTTACTATTATTATCTAAAATACAAAGATATAGGAAGATGAAAAAGTTACACTTTAATACATATTTACATATATTTATAAAAATTCAATTTAAAATTTAATACACTTTAATATGTATAACATGATTATGAATAAATGTCAATTTTATACTAACTTTTTTACACATATTTTTCACATATCTATAAGAAAACTGAATGAACACAAACCTTTAATATAACTAAATTAAGGAATTTGAATTCAGTAAGAAGAAAACACTTTATATTATGAATATGAATCCTACAGGTTATAATATTCTTATATTTGATGTTTACTGTAAAGAAAACAATGTTGGAAGATAAAACACTGCAACTGTAATATCTAGTATAGATTTTTAAATGATGATGTTCTATTTTTTTTAAAACATATTTTTAAATGCATAGAACATTTGCTACATTAATTTTTTTTTTTATTAATAAAATTACAATTTTTTTTTCTATAATTTTATTATTTTTAGTTTTACAAAATTAAATATAGAATAAAAATAACATAATATTATATATTTTGTTTTATAAATACTATTCATCTTAAAATACATGATTTTAAAAATCAATTACCTCACACTAATCAATCCTCCAGGATTTGAACGAATGATTAAATAGAACTAAAACCCCACACAACCCAACCCAGTCCAATTAGAAATAGTTGATTTACCATATTCAATCAAGTATTCTAAAAAATGACCATAAGATAATGTCAGGAAAATTACTTAAAATAATCACTTATTTATATAATCATCATAACCTGGAATGGAAAAGGAAAGAGAGAGCAGGTGATAAAAAGATAACATGAAAAGAACGGCTGAAGGTATAGGAGGGTTGGGAGGCTAAGGGGTACGGGCCCTCCAGAAAACGATGGAACATGATGTCACAATTATATTTTTTCCCTTTGAATATTCTGTTGTTTCGTTCTTTCCAGATTCCCCAGACCATGAATCCTAGAAGGAGCTTCCATGCTCTATGGAGATTAGGGTTGGATAAATCTTGATAATTTCATTGTTGCAAGGTAGTGGAGATGTTGGTTTTATCTAGTCTTGTTTCTATGGAGAATAGGGTTGGATAAATCTTGAGAGTTTCATTGCTGCAAGGTAGTGGAGATGTTGGTTCTATTTAGTTTTGTTTTTTTGAAAAATTTTGCATTTTTATCTTAAAGGTGAGAAGCAAACCAACATTGGTTGAGAATGTGCACTGTTGATTCTCTTTCTTTTTGGAAAATGGAGCAAACAGAAAGGTCTATGGAGCATGTTTTTTGGAGGTTTTTCCGAGTAAGAATTTTATTTTTGGTTATAAGCCAAAGGAAGGTTGAAACTTTTGGCCAGATATTATGTTTCTAGATTTGCTACAAGAAGGGGTTGGGGGAGGAAGTTGTTGAGGGATTATTAAGTTGTAAGCTTCTTTTAGAATAAAGTTTCATTTGGGAGCATGCCCCCATCACAGTTTATCCTCACCCTCATTAAGAGAAATTTTTTGATGCTTCAAATCTGTCCAGACTTCTTCCCATTGAATTTGGCGATGAGGTTGGTTTTCTATGAGCATGGGGATCCAATTTCACCAAGTCTCTTGGGGTGATGCTCCTTCCAATATTTCCATATCCATATTTTTCCTTTCTATGTAAGATGATTTTTGAGAGAGTGAAGGTATTGTTTGTTGTAGCATCCTCCCAAAACATTGTATTCTTTCCATTGCAAACTTACCCCCAAAAATGTTGTTGAATATCCTTTATGTCACCATTTAATCTTATGAGGTTGTGTTACTCTGTGAGAGGACAATCTTTATTTTTCCAGATTTCTCCCCACTCTTTCTGGTTTGAATCCATCTCCACCAAGTTTTGGCTCCTAGGATGGCGCTTAGAGTTTCAGGATCTTTAAGGCTAAAACCCCTGGCTAACTTTGGTTAGAAAAAAATTTCCCAATTGACTAGTGCCCATTTTATTTATTTTTTAGCACCTCCCCACAAGAAAGAGAGTTGAATATTTTTTTACCTTTTGGATGATAGGTTTTGGGGCTGCCATTGAGGAAAGATAAAGGGGCATGGCTTGAAGGACAGATTTTAAGAGGATTAGGAGGCTAGGAAGATTCAGAGAGGAAAGTTTCAATTGGATAATTTCTTTTCCATTTTGACTAAAAGATCTTCCCAATTGGCATGTCTTAGAGGATTAGTAGGTATTTGGATGATAGGCTTCTTCTTTGAAAGCCCAGAATTCTTGAAAATTTTTTTGGATGGAAATATGAGTGTTGAAGAAACAAATTTGGGATTTGAAGTGGTTTATGTTGGTTCTAGAGGCTTGCATGAAGTCCTCAATAACTTATTTGATGGATTGTGCCTCTTTGATAGTTGGAATTCCCATAAGCAAGGTATCATTAAAAAATTATTGGTGAGAGACATGGGTGTCTTTGCCATGGAGGTGGAGACCCGAGATTTGGCGTTGGGAGATAGCAGAGTTGAGGGATCCTTCAAGACCTTATGTCATAATAATAATAATAATAGAATAAAGAAGAAGGGGGAGGAGATAAGGGACTAGATCCAGGTGAAAACATTGAATGTATTTCCAACTTAGTTTATTAAAATCTTTTGATAAATATAATTTGATTTATATTCCTGCAGATTTTGAATGTTTCAAGGAGTATATAATTTCATGAGCTAAAATGATGCCATCCAACATTTGTCTACCCTCCACATAGCCAGATTGTTGCGGGGAGATTAGGTGAGGAAGAATTGGCTTGAGTCTATTAGTGATAATCTTGTAGATGACATTACAAAGGGAAAGGGGTCAATATTTGCTAGGATATTCAACTTTATCTTCTTTAGGAATGAGGGAAATAAAGGTGGTATTGAGGGCAGGAAGAATCATTGAAAAGCGRCGAGAATATTCAACTAGTTCGAGAACATCATGCTTGATTATTGACCAACAAGTTTGGAAGAAATCTGCAATGAAACCATCCAGACCTATAGATTTTCCATGACAACTTTCTCTACTTCTTATAAAGTAATTGGTCTTAGAAGAGCCTCATTTTGATCTTTTGAAACTAGCTTGGGGATGTTTCTAGTGATTTTGTCAATGGATTCTCCTATATCCTGAATGGATGTTGATGTTTGGACAACATCGGGATGACATTCTTCTAGATTAATAATTAATAACATAATTATTGATTATTAAAAATAATAAGTAATGATAATAATAAATAATAATTTATTATCCAAAGGGACACATCCTTTCATGGATGGTCACCATATGTTCTCTATATATGGAACACTCATCATTGTAATATTATATCATCTCACATAAAAATTCAACATGGTATCAAAGCATGACTAGGCTTGACTCCCTCATGGGAGGCCCAAAAAAATGAGAAAGATAGCTTGTGTTTTGTATGAACTTTTCTACATGCTTGCGTTGTGTTTTCATGGAAGAGATAATGGAGTGCAACTTAAATGGTTTTGTTTTTTAGCCGAAATACCAATCATAAAATGGTTTAATCATCCATAGTTGATCCTGAAGATATCATTGTGGACGTATAAGTTTCCCTCTAGTGTGGGAATGAGATGAAACATATGTCAAGGATAAAAAATATGCGCTTGATGTGGATCCATTGCTGGAATTTTTGTTTACTACTAAGGATATCATTGGTGTGGGTGTTAATGCCACATTGCTTGTTTTTTAATATTGAGATTGGATTTCAGAAACAGAATATTGATTCATTATGCAGTGTAGGATGATCCAGAAAAATGAATAAAGGGGAAGGAGGCTATATCAGAGAAAAAGAAGCACTTCCTTTCTTTTAATATATAATGATTACAATAAAAAAAAATTAGGCATTGGGTTTAAGAGCATCTTTTTCATGACAAGCCAACCATATAGTCCCATAATTGGTTGAAAGTAGACCCAACATTGCTCATCTTGAAGGAAGTTATGACTGCAAGCTTCCCAATATAGTTATAGTTCTTCCTTTCCGTGCAGAGAAGGTTGGATCTGTGCAAAAAGAGCTTTCCAGTATCCATCTTGAAGTTGTTTTGTTTATGTCCAAGATCAAGAAGCTTTATGTTCATGAGTTGCATGTAAATGCCATTTTTAACAAAATAAATGGAATCTTTGTTTCGAGGGAGATGAAATTTCAAAGTTCCAAGAGTTAAGACAATGAATCGTTTACTCTACATTTTTCCACTGCAAAAAGTAAACGTTAAATAGGAAAATCTAGTTATTACATGTGGAGGCAGTGTTTTCTTGTGAAAAACGTGTGTAAGGTTGAGAAGTGAAAAGAAGCCACATGAGATTGATGAGGGAACCATTAGATCATTGTGGTATCACAACCATATCTTAGAATTCCTCTTGTTGTCTACACAATTTAGAGGTGGTCGCTTAAACTTGCTCGAATTGGAAAATTAATGTGATCATTATATACTTTCTTTGAAGTGAGAAGAAGTAACAAACCCTCTTAGTCGAGATCACATGAATCTTGTGTTAATTTGTTTATGTTTGAGATAGCATCATGATAAATTATCCCTGAAGAGTCCTGTGTGGACTAGTAGGAGGGAATGTGGACTTCATAGTGATGTGCCCCAGATGGTCATATGAAGGAGCCAAAACATTTGTTTCATAAGGAAACCTCGATATTTCTTGGGGGACATTGGATCCATGAGGTGTTAAGAACCAAACATCAAAATAGCATAGAAAAACCTCAGGAAAAGTACTCAACGCCTTGAAAAAGAGATAATTTCAGATAATAAGCCTCTCCGAGGGGGAAACCTCCTTTTACCCCACTTAAATGTTCAAGTACAAGATGATTCAAAATGAAAATGTCTCCTTGGTATATATAGGAGACTAGGAGGTATAATTACAACTAATGGCCTAAAGATGACATAAATAAAATAACATTACTAATATAATATACCCCAATTAAGGGGTAATGAGCCAATATTATGGCTTAACATGCCCCTCCCCTTGAGACAAGTGTTGTCCGCAACGTTTGAGTAACTCTGGATGCTTCTATATAAAAGACTCATCTTCCCAAGTGGAATCTTCAACTGGTAGTTTCCTCCATTTAATGAGATACTCTGAAATGGATCTATTCCTCAGCTGGCGAATTGTTGTGTCAGTGATGGCTTCAGGCTCCAATATGTTTTTTCCTTCCTCAACAAGTTCTGGCAATATAGTTTGAACTGGGATCTTGTCACCTATAACCTTCTTTAAGCATGAAACATGGAAAATTGGGTGTACTTGTGAAGATGCAAGCAGCTCCAATTTGTATGCCATAGTACCAATCTTTAGCAACACCTTATAAGGTCCATAGTACTTTGGTGATAATTTATTATCCTTCTTGGCTTGCTTGAGGAACATCTGTTTGTATGGTTGTAGTCTTAAAAACACCCAATCCCCTACTTCAAAACTTCTTTCACTACGATGTTGATCTGCTTGTTGTTTCATGCAATTCTGTGCCATGGTCAGGT
>JASDQU010436531.1:74744-87744 GCA_032191745.1 Picea mariana
ATACTCCATCGTCAATAGCCAAATATTTAAAATTTTCTTGATTAGTCAAGAAGTCTACAATCTATTCATATCCTTGAAATAATTTCCAGTTAGAAATGTTGTTAGGAACCGAAGGCTTGTAGAGAAGTTCCATTGTGAACCTAGAGGCTTCATAATCTTCTAAAGGGGATAATCTTGAGGCCACGGTGGCTAAGGAGTCATCCAAAGTATTATTTGTCCTAGGAACAACAGTAATATTAAATACCTCAAAATTTTCTATTAGTCTATGCACCTCTTGTTGGTAATTTCTCAAGTGGGGTGAATTGCAATGGATAGTATTCTTCACTTTCCTAAATATAATTTCATAGTCCCCAAAAAATTTTAGTTCTTTAATGTTCAAGTCTATGGATTTCTTTAATCCATGAACTAGAGATTCATACTCAACACTATTATTGGTACATTCAAATTCTAGCCTGTAGGATAGGAAATTTTTCTTCCCCTTTGGGTCAATGAGAATACATCATGCTCCCAACCCTTCTTGTGATTTAGACCCATCAAAATACATCGTCCAAACTTGTGAGAAAAATTTAGTAACTTCTTCATGGCTAGATTTTTTCTCACCTCCATATTCCTTGTCTGTTGCTCCCAATAGAGGATCCTGATAGAAGATTCTTTCTTCTAGGTAATGCCAATAGATTTACTGGAAACTTCATTTCATAGTTTTGAGTGAGAGGTACATCAAAAGAGTGAGGGGTGAAGTTGTCGAAATCGGAATCGTAGGAGTAGTTTCCTAACACGGGGAAATCTGTCGACAAGGGTTTGTTGAAAGCTTCTAGATCGGTAACTGTGTGTCTGAGATATATTTCCCTATCGATCCTAATCATGTTTGTATGTCCCTTTAATGGAAACAAGAGGTGAGCCTAGTTTGTACTAAAGTATGCATTCAATTTCTCAGACCAATATCGACTAAGTAGAAGTCCATAAGCCTCTGGGATATATGCCATGATTATGTCAATTACTTGAACAAATTTCAAGTATGTAGCCATTCAGATCATGACATCTTTAAGTTCTCCAATAAACTTTACTTGAGTCCTATCTAGTTGTATAACGTATTTATCACTTTTAAGCAGGGTTGCATTCAATTTCTTGTGGATTGACAATGGTATGACATTGGAGGATGCTCCTAAATCGACTAAGAAATTATGCAGGTTTATGTTGAAGACGTTAAACATTAAAAGGAAAGGTGGGACAAAAGGCTTTCCTATTTTGTCTAAAGAGAAATAATTCACACTTGGTTTATCCTTTAAATTTGTGGGAGATGGGACCTCAAATATGTTAGTGCTCATTGTAGGGGCTTCTATTGACTTTAAGGCATGTAACAGAAAATACTTTTTTGGGGAATCCTGCACATCTCCATGACTGACACATTAGCCTTCAACTTCTTTAATTTTTCTACTATGTTGTAGTATAGGTTAGGTGTTTCCCGTGTGTGTATGTTTATAGGGTTTCTTTGAGAGATAATCGGTTCTTTTGAGTGATCGACTATTTGGTTCCCTTTCGAGGATTGAAGAGTGGTGGGACTATTTTGGATCGGTTGACCCCTACTCTGCATTTGTGCAACCAAAACCTCAGCAGGTGATTCCTAGGCCTCAAATACATCGTCGAGAGGCATCGACAAGTTAGGATACCACAACAACATGGTTGTTTCTTTTGGTGGCTCTGTTTCTTCCTGATCGATGATATTTATTGTTGAGCCTCTTGATTGTTCTGTAAGAGAAACTTCGTCAAGGAACCGATTGGACATTAAATTCACAGCATGGACTCATTGGGGACAGTTTCTTTTATAATGTTTCTCTTATTGGTACGTACAAAAAGAATCGGATGCTACATTCCCCAGGTCATTGTTTAAGTTGGTCGAGGGAGGTTCAATTGCTTTGAAAGGCAGGTTTCTCTTAAAAAAGGGTTTATAATGCCTTTGACCTTGGTTTCCTTCCCTGAATCTTCTTTTCATGTCTACAATTTCGTTCAAAAGTTTCTTTGTCATCCATTGTAGGTATTATATGTCCCCACCTCCCTTTTTGGGACCTTGTTCTATTTGTTTTCTCGAGGGTATATTCAATAAAATTCCTCTCCTAGGTGGAGGTTGTGATTCCTTATTAACTAGTGAGACCTGACCCTCTTTGAATCCCTTCATCTGGAATTCAATTGTTTTGGCTTCCTTGAAATTTTCAGCTAGGTTGTGTTTGGCATCCCTTTTCACAAACAAGGAAATGGATGTAGGGAGAGAATTAGTGTATGCCTCAATCTGCAAATCCTGAGTAGGTTTAGCTTCGAGTTGAAATTTGTTCAGGATAGAGGAAAACCATTGATTGAAATATTTAACCATCTCTTTTGAACTCATGGTGGTGGAAAAAATTTCATCCATTAAAGCTCATGTGGTCGTTTCTTCTACAAATTTGTCTAAGACATATTTTTGAAACTTTGTCCAACTAGTTATGGATCCAACACACAAGTTAAAATACGAAGTCAAGACTGAATTCTCAAAGGTATAGGGAAAAATCCTACACACTACATCCTCATTTTGTACGTTCATCAATCTTATAGCTAGTATGTACTTTTATATATGGTCTTCAGGCAATCTGTAGGTTTCAGGGTCAAATTTGGGAAGTAATTTTTTCAGATGTTGGGGTAGGTTATGTACCCATCCTGGGATTGCCAAAGCATCTCTGGCTAACCATGGTTGATTATTTTGAGGTCGATTTCCCCTTTCTTCATTGTTATCATTATTATCCTCCATTTCATCTGATTCAAAAGCTAAGCGATCCGAGTTAGACCCTTCCTAGTGAGATTCGAAATCGTTAGTTTCAAAGTAGTTACCAGCTGGTATTTTTAGTATCAGATTAAGGGGTTTTTCTATCTAAGTGAGGGAAATATCTATCAGGTATTCTACCGTGTGAACAAAAACCTGGTCATGGGTGTCAACAACTGGCTTGCTTTCTTTTTTTCTACGAGGAAGTAATGGAGCTAAGGGTAACAATCTAATTTTTCAGGCGTAATCTCTTGTGATTCTTTTGAACTGGTTCAATTCCTTGTTGGGGAGAGTGTAAGGTATTTTAGGGAATAGGTCTTCTACTTCCTCATGTTGAGACGAGTTACTCATTTTGGGAACACTCTCTATATGTGGGTTGTCTTCAAAATGACTAGCCATGCATGTGGGTTGTTTTGAATCTACAGGCTATGCAAAATATATTATCAGAAATGTCGTTATCCATTCATTCATTTAGGCCCTCCTAGCACCAATTATTTTGAGGGGTCCAAGATCCTTTGACTCAACAGTAGGAACCAAATATAGCTTAGAGGCCCAATTAGACTCTGCAACATTTGATGGGTGGAATGGTCCTCCAGATCTTTCTATCTGGCCAATTTACTGATGGGATTTACTTAGCGATTGACAGGGTATATTTATGTGAAATTTCCTCCTTCAGGTTAAACGTTTCTCTTTCTGTCTTTTCTATTATTAGATGAGTCTGATAAAGTAAGGGGTGATGGTATAAACCAACTGATAGAGGTAATTATTAACTACTGAAGAATTTTGAGCCTCAAATAACCCTCTTGATCTAGCATGCAGACAATGATATTCTCACCTAATACAAGTCTAGTTATATCACGTTAACTTGATGGTATTTCAACACTGATTGAGATACAATTATGGAAAGAAAATGCACATGTAATAAGATAAGTGCAACAAAAATAGTTTCCTTAGCTCTACCATCAATCACATATTAACAAAATGATTCTCTTTTCATCATTTAGAACAAAAGAAATGTTAAAGTATTGAAAAAGATATCTTATCAATAGATTCATAAAATCTTACTTGTTACAACATCAACTACTGAATTGAAATATGGAAGTAGTTCCTCCTCAATTCAATCACATAACGCTTTCGATGAAAATAAAAAATTTCTATGGTTTTAAACATAACTTCTTAATTAAATTTTATCAGAAATAATTCTTTACAATCCTAAAAAAAGAGGGTCTTTCCCAAAACCATCGATCCTTCCCAAAAGGTCGATCCCCATATTTATAAATAATCACTAACTTAAAACAGCTACTAAAAGTTCATGTTAAGTAAAAGAAAAGAATGACATGTGGCACTTGATATCTTTGTTCTCATGAGATCATCTAGTGTTTCTACTAGAGTGGATGATTCTTCTTGCACTCTGACCACTTGACGAAGAGATCCTCGCATGTGTTAGCATATGGGAATTTGTGATGGTCCTTCAGGGTTGAAAGGGTTTCCTTTATCTCTATTACATGTTCTATGTATCTTATCATCTTGGCACTTAAACACTGCAATTTTGTGCGAGCCTTGATCGAGTGTTCCATAAAATTCTTTACCTAACCTGGTGTCATGCTTGCCACCTATGTGATCTTCTCTTCCCACGCTGAGTCCTGTTTTGCATGTCATTTGACTATGTCATGCAAATCGACAAAGTCTTCAGGTGAGCCAAACTCTGGAAGGTCGATGTCTTTCATCTCTCGATTGATATTCTCCCAAATTTTCTCTCACTTGGCCTACATTTCTTGTATCTTTCATTGATCTTCATGGCCCATACTTACCCAATATTTGGTTGCCTTCCTGATTCGGGAGATGCTTCTATCCATCAACACTCAGATGCCATGCTCTTTCCTGTCTCGACCCTTATGTATTCCTCTGATATAATCAATTATCTCCACATACTGGTATGCCTTATCATACCATATCACCACTTATTTACAGGTTTTCAACACCATTAGAGTGTCTTCTTGAAAATCGGCTACGCACGTAGTGAATACATGTATTTCACTAGTGAACTATGCATATGCTTCTCAGAATTCACTCTTCAAGAAAATTGTTTCTTTCATTGAGTCCTTGTAATATTTCGCCAGATGGCGCATATGGTCCAAATTATTCTTTGTGGAGGCCATTTCCTTTTCATCCTATCTTGCCTGATCTAGTGTGGCATTATTTATATCCATTCCTGTGTCGATTAACTCAATTGTCTTCGCATTTTCTGTGTTGAGCAGCGTTTCTTTTGTGGTGATGAAAAGTGTGTTATCTAGCGTGAGCCTCCTTTTCTTGGTTTTCCTTATCATTATATCTTTAATATTTCTATCATAAACAATTTCATGTATATAGACGACCTCATCTAGGGGCTCACGGATCTGTTGGTCTCTCTAGGTCGAAGTGTTGCCCAGGATTCCTACCGTATGTATTTGTTCTAGGACTGGCTCTTGTACTTCTTTGACAGGGGAAACTTATGTATGTTCTAGTGAATCGACATCCTATTAGGGTTTGTCGGTTGGTGGAGTGTCGGCATTAGATGGGGAAAAGGTCCCAGGCTCAACACTAACTTGGTGATTGACTGTTGTGGTGCCGATCTCCAGTTGTTGCAGTTCCTCTTCTTGTTCACCAGATTCGAGCTCATCCTTGGAGTTGTCTTTCGGAGTCCCCGATAGGTCAAGAAATTTAGTTTCTAGGATACTCTCGGCCTCATGGTCAACATGTAGAGTGTTTAGAATCGAAGCATCAGGAGTTGGAGTAGATGTACCCCACAATTCTTTCTCCTCTGTGATTGGTACTGGAGTTATAAGCGAGACCTATGAGCTCTCTTTATCATCATAGATGGTAATCAAATAAAAGAGAATGTTAGGCACACTTATTTCACCTGATGTTCTTGGAATCTCCTATTGGGATGGAATAATAACTGGTGATCTGGCTTGTGGTGATGAAACTCTAGGATTTCCTGGATCAGCGATTCCCTCCAGTAGAATTTTTTCTGATCCAATTTGCTCTTCTTTGACATTTCTTGTGTCGCTCGAGGTGACCCTCAAGGATTCTATCAAAGGGTCAAGAATGGGATCATCTTGCAGCCTTTCTATGACTCTTTGAGCTTCTTCTAGTAACAACATTCCTCTCCTCTATGCTTATGTAGCTTTGATTTCCCTACTTTGATATCTTACTCTAACGACTTCCTGAGCTAACTGTTCTATAGTTTTGACCTACTCTTCCATACTCATCGCTTTAAATATATTCATATTTGGGTTGGCTTTCCTCTGCACCACCTCCTCCCAGTCCTAAGCACATTCTGTAAATATTTCATCTTCGAACTTATCATGTGTGCATGGCCAGCAGGAAGATACTTGTGATGCATGCTAAAGTACCAGGCCTCTGGGGTCATGTTTGCAAAATCATCCTGTAGGAAATCTATATTCTATTTGGCTCAAACCATCTTGTTTATATTGTGCAATATCCTTCACCATGTAAAACCCCATATGGAAACCATAGGGTATGAATGCTCGCTTCCTGTCTTTAACCAGGGTGGAATTATATCCCTGCAAGATGGTTTGGTAACATATTTCTCCCACGATGATTCGGTCTGGGACATGAGTAGGTAGTAAATGTGGTGTGTCGGTGGCCCCAAACACCCTGATATAATTCGCGGTTTCCTCTAGGTACCAATGGCCTACTTTTGAGATCATTTTCTTGGCCACTGCCGAAGGTCTTGGGCATTCTTTCTTAAAATTAATAAAATAGACCCGAGCTATAAATTCATCATAGATGAGAGAATAAGATTTCTTCTACCTGTTTTCCCACATAATGTTGAAGTAGACATGTATAGGTATCTCAATGACATTCTAGCTCAAATTCATGCCTTTGAATATGTTCCTTGCGCAGATTACATCTAGTAGGTACGATTCCATGTGAAAAGCAAGTGTTTCTCCATCCTTTGGTGTCTGGGCCTGCAATATATTGGTGCTCAATTGTTTTCAAATGATTTCTCCCTAGTTGAAGATGCTCCTTGACATAGACATAGTGTATTCCAGGGGCATTCGTGCCTCTGAAAACTTGCCACAATCCTTCTCCATGTACAATTCGCAGATTAGAGCCATTAAATAAATTTATGGCTCCCTTAGGTTTGGTGTTCCATACCAGTCGTTGCTTCAGTTTGTGAATTTTTTGTCTTCCTTCCACTAGAAGGCCATCAATCTGTTGGTGTCATGGAAATCATATAATTTCACTACGAAATCATTGTTTAACCGCTCCTCTAGGTCCCTGAGCTTGTAGTATTTTTGGACCTCCGTTGGGAGAAAAACACGGACACATCTGCCATTCTCATCATTGAACAAGCACTTGATTGCATCTGTATGGTCAATTATTCACCCAAGGGTCTCAATGTAGGAAAATATCAGTGTTTCGTAGGCTACCATATGTAGGCATGACCATCAGATGTTTGGAAAAACCTGGCCGTCGAGCATCCTTACATCCGGGTTGTTGTGGGGGATAAATTATGGGTAATCTTCCTGGTTAATCCTATTGAACAAATCTCCCCACTGTGGGAGCATTATCTTTGACCCATTTCTCTCCTCTGTGTCGCCAAATGTAGGGGGTTGGTAAAATTCCTTCTTAGTATATGTTATGATGACTGACTTCTATTTAGTAAAAAAATCCAACTTCCTCATAGCATCGAGAGAATATCCTTCACTGACCTCTGCTTCTTTCAATTTTGGTGCCCTGGGTGAGTGTTTCATCATTGGCTTCCTTGGAGGCATTTTCCTACTGAAAGAGCAGAGTTAGACACCATATTTTAGAGATGATACTGATATATAAATAAAATGCAACCTCCAAAATGATAAAATCAACACATACCTATTCTTCGCACTAGCTTAACTTGGTTTTGAAATTCGCAGAATCAAGTGCAACTCTTGAGATGCTCTTTTCGCTTCTTTGACTGACTTGAGAATGAGAAACTTGTGTACAGAATGTTGGGGTTCAAAACTGTCTTAGTAATTTAAACACAAAGAATACTTACCTTGTCACATCAGTCCTTCAATTCGGGGCATAAGTGTCATTTACACAATCTATCACCAAGATCTACATTATGATCAGGCTTAAATGCAGTCGTAGGTTGGAGGCGCAGGAGCAGGCTACATTATGGTTCATCGACAATTTCAAATTCCCATTATTCAATCGTTGCACAGGGTAGAAATGTATGCAGAGTGAAACATTAATTGGCGAATTAAATGACAGAACCTGATCTTATTTTGTGTTGAAAACATCCCATCATTTTGCTAATTTAAACGGGTGGATAAGGGGTTGCATTTTTCTTAGACAATGTTCATTGATATCTTTTGGCAAAAAGTCTTGATGTCAATCCATCTTTTCATATAGCGCTGATGTGGGAATGTTGACTCGGAAGTGCGACTAGGACATGGGGAAACCTAAGGTGACTCGGGATGAAACTAGGTTGTACAAAATGCCTACATGGAAAAGACACGTGGCGTTTGAATTTTTCTCCTTCACATAAGAGTTTATTCGGAATTATGGATTTTCTTTAAGTATGCGCTTTGAAAAATAGGTTCTATCATGCCGATTCCGAAGAAGTATCGAGGATCATTGATCAACGAGATGTTGAAACAAGTGTTCCCATATTACCCCCCTCGAAACTTTCTGATTCCAAAAATGCATCGGTAATCGGTGTTCGGCGATGTGTCAACGCGAAATATTCTGCGATTTAAATCTTTGGGATTTCACCGAATCCGAACAATGCCTCAATAATCGGTGATCAGAGGTTCGTTATGGCCAATGTTATTGTTTTTCCCTTTCATATTTCACCGACACCAATGGGATATCGACAATTTCCCGAAAACGTCTTCACAAACATAGTTAGCAATCAACTCACTCCTCCTTGAATTTTTCCCAATGTTGATGATACGTTAGTGATCGACGATATTGTTACTACGTGGTTATTTTCTGCTCTTATTTCTCCGATATCAAAAATAGGTGCGTGGTTCACAATTTTAGCTGTGAATTCTTAGTTAAAATGCCAAGTTATTTTTAGAGAAAAAAGTTTCAATTTGACAGGTCCAAATAAATCTAAACATGATTGATGATGAGACATGGAAACAAAACTTAATGATCCCTACACAATGGACTCAATTCAGATAAAAAAAAAAAAAACGTTGAACTGAAAATAGAAAAAATCTCAAAAATATTTTAGGGTGTGTTGAGTTCTCAACACCTCACTAGGAAGCAATGGTCTCCATTGCATTGATTTCCCCCATCATATGAGGATATTTCTATTGAATTTGTCTTGGGGTGAGCCACTTTCCTTGGCACACGAGCTGTGTTTCTTTGACAACCCTATAAAGTTGGATCCTCTGCCCGTGAATTCCCTTGACCTATTTGTCCATGATATGATTAGTGGATTCCTATTCCATGTAGTTAGGGTTGAGCTCTATTGGTGTGAATTGTTCTTCTATCTCCGAGGTGTCAAATAATGGTGGAAAATAAGGCCGAAGGAGGTCCAGATTGAATACTAGGTGCAAGCCAAGGAATGGGGAAAGGTTGAGATCAAAAGCAATGTCACCCACAACCTTGGTGATGGTGTAGGGTCCATATCAAAGTGGATGAAGCTTTCGATGAGTCTTTGTAAGGAGTTATTTCTGAAAGTGCAACCAAACTTTGTCTCCCACCTAAAAATGGTGTGGCACTCTGTCTTGATCACGACGTTGCTTATACTTGGCATTGGGCTTCTGTAAAATATCCCAAACCTATTAGCAGATGTTCTAGATCTGCTCAATAAAATTGGGTGGCTTTGTCAAATCTATTTGGAGCATGTGATGAGTCTTTCTGGGTGACTGCAATGAGTAGTGCAACATCCATGGGACCCAATGGTTGAAATCCCAACCCCACTTGAAAGGGGTTGTGGTCGGTTGAGCTATGTATTGTTGGGTATGTGTTATATTATTTTCATGAGTAGTAGTGTCTAAGCGTCTGCGCTGTGTGCACAAGGAGGTTAGAGGGGGGGTGCAAGGGGCCAGTGCCCTCAAAAAAAAAATTCTACCTCGGGAAACGTGTCACCTGCCTTAGGAAACGTGTCACATATTTAGATGGTTTTTCAGCACATGGTTTTTGCCGATGGTTTTCTATTTTCGGCTAAGGAATTAGGGTTTTGGATGCCGCTAGATCATATATGTATATTGTATTGTAAATAATGTATCACAATGAATGAATATAGAATATGTTGGTTTTCCCGGTTTGGGTTTCCAGAGGAAAAATCTCTGTGTAATGTTTGTATTTGCCATTATATCTTTTTTGTTATTTTTTGAATATCTATTTGCAGTAGATATTATACAAGGTTAGAATCTACATTTGGTATCAGAGCTTTATTGGCTTCAGGGGGACGCCTTTGTGGTCAAGGGTTTGGCTCGAGACTGTGATATGCCTTGTTATAGTGGGAGATCTGTGGTATTGTTTTTTCAGGTGAAAAGAAATGGAAAACAATTCGAATATGGAGATCAAGAAGTTTAATGGGAAAAGTTTTGAGCTGTGGAAGATAAAGATGGAAGATCTATTGGTGGACAGAGATCAGTGGATCGCAATAGATCTAAGTACTGCACCTACAGGAACTTCTGCAGATGACTGGAAAAAGTTGGATCGAAAGGCAAAGATCACAATCTGACTGTGTCTCTCCAATTCAGTATTACTGAATGTGTCAGAGGAAGCTACAACCAAGGATTTATGGTAAAAGCTAGGGAAGTTGTATCAGTCAAAGTCCTTAGTAAATAAAATATTCCTGAGAAAGAAGTTGTATAACCTGAGGATGAGATATGGAGACTCGGTGGCAGAGTATTTGAATGCCTTCAATACTGTGGTAAGTCAGTTAGTATATGTTGAGATTAAAATTTCAAATGAAGATAAATGTATCAGTTTGTTGTGTTATTTACCAGACTCATGGGATAGTTTGGTTGTGGCCATAGGTAATAATACAACTTCCTTGAAGTTTGAAGAAGTGGTCTCATCCTTGTTGTTGGAGGATATGAGACAAAAGAATATGGAAGGACATAGAAAAGATACATTATTTGCAAGAGGATGTTCTCGGGAAAGAAATAGACCTACTTTTTCAAGTCAGAGATCTAAGTCTAAGGGTAGATCTAAATCACCTAGAAATTTTGTAAGGGTATGTTGGAGATGTGGAAAATAAGGGCACTACAAGAAGCAGTGTGCATCCAAAGTTGAGAAAAAGAAGGGATCTGAAGAATATTCTTCTACTAAAGAAAATACCTCCAAGGAAGAAGGAGGGATGTGTACTTGGCCTCTTCAAGCACACATGTAGATCATGAGGCATGGTTGGTTGACTCTGGTGCATCCTTTCATATGACTCCCCACAGGGAGTGGTTCTGCGAATATGAAAGGTATGATGGAGGTAATGATTCGACAACCAGAATCATAGGACAAGGAAGAGTCAAGTTGAGGCTCATATATGGAAGTATTAGAACACTTCTTGGTGTTATGCACATCCCAGGTTTGGCCAGAAATTTGATTTCTGTAAGAAAAATGGATGATGTAGGGGTAAAAACAATATTTAAAAAGGAAACCTGTAGGATGGTTCGAGGAGCAATGGTGTTGCTGAAGGGAGTTCAGGTTGGAAATTTGTATAAGCTACAAGGAAGTACTATTAGTGATGAGTGTAATAGTTCCATTGTTCCTGATATTGGAGTTGAATAAGAAAGAACTCCTACAGTCTCTGGAGAAAAGGTTATGATGTGGAATAAAAGACTGGGGCATATTGGAGAAAAGGGTCTTCGACTACTACATGGTAAAGGTATGATTGAAGGTATGTCTAACTGCTCTCTGGATTTTGATCTCTGTGAACATTGTCTATATGGGAAGAAGAATCGAGTAAGATTCCCCTTTGGTGCAACGAGGGTGGAAGGAATTTTACATCTAGTTCACAGTGATGTTTTTGGACCTATGTCGGTCCCATCATTGGGAAAATTTGTGTACTATGTCTCATTTATAGATGACTTCTCAAGGAAAACTTGGATATATTTCCTTAGGAAGAAATATGAAGTCTTTGACAGGTTTAAAGAGTTTAAGGATCTTTTTGAGAATGAAATAGAGAAAAAAATTAAGGTGTTGAGGATAGATAATGGCAGAGAGTTCTGTGGGAAGGAATTTGAAGAACTCTGTAAGAAGTGCGGTATAGAAAGGAAGAAGACTACTCCATATACACCTCAGTAGAATGGAGTTGCAGAAAGGATGAATAGGACGTTGATGGAAAAAGCAAGGTGCATGCTCAATGGTGTCAGGTTAGGGAAAGAATTATGGGCAGAGGCAGTGGGTACTGCATGTTACCTAGTCAATAGATCACCCTCATTAGTGTTGGATGATAAGACTCCACAAGAGGTATGGACTGGTAAGGAGCCTTCTCTCACACATCTCAAGGTATTTGGTTGTGATGCATATGTTCATGTTCCAAAGGAAAATAGGAGTAAGTTGAATAAGAAGGTTGAAAAGTGTATCTTTATTGGATATAAAGATGGTCTCAAAGGTTATAAGATTTGGAACCCAAAAACTAAGAAGGTAGTGTATAGCTGAGATGTGGTATTTAGAGAAATGAAGGATGTTGTTAAACAGGAAGTCCTACCAAGTAAGGAAGAGCCATAGAAAATAGAGTTTGATTTAAAGTATGGTGAATCAAACTCTACAGAAGAACATGAATAAAAAGAAGAAGATCCTCGTACTCCAATATTGAGGAGATCGGTTCGAGAAAGAAGGCTACTAGAAAGGTATAATCCATTTGATTTCTGTTCAATTTTTTCTTTTTCTATTACTTATGATGATCCTAGAACTTTCAGGGAGGCAGTGGATTCAGAGGATGGAAATCTCTGGAAAAGGGCCATGGATGAAGAAATGACATCTTTGGATAAGAATGAGGCTTGGGATCTAGTGGAGTTTCCCACTGGAAGAAAACCCATTGGAAGCAAATGGGTATTTAAAAATAATTTGAAAGCAGAAGGAAAAGGGGAGAAATACAAAGCTCGGTTTGTAGCAAAGGGTTATTCCCAGGTTGAGGGAATTGATTTTGGTGAGATTTTTTCTCCTGTTGCCAAGCTAACCTCTATAAGATTTATGTTATTTGTTGTTGTTGCATTTGATTTTGAAGTAGAACATATAGATCCAAAGACAACATTC